>JXCR01140896.1:0-42410 GCA_002079205.1 Phalaenopsis hybrid cultivar
GGTTATTTTGAGAGTTTTGGCAAAAATTAGGGGTGTAGGGGTATTTTGGTAATTTGGTGATTTTGGGCTATAATGGGCAAGTAAGCCATGAAGCCATGTCAAACCAATAGAAGCCATATGAGGATTCATAATGGATGCTCAATATACTAGTTCTAACCCTCTTAGCCAAAGACTAGGGGTATAGGTTCATTCATATGTGCTTTCCAAAAGGAATCATGGGACCAAATCAAGGGGTCTTAGGGTTTTGGGGTATGCAAGAAATTTTTGTGTGTGCAAGCCATTTCAACCATCACTAGACCACCGAGGGTCAGTTCTAAAGCCTGACCATCCTATGGGAGACTCCCCTTGAGTTCCCCTATACTGACCCCACCTAATAAATGCTAGAGGTTAGGACAAATTTGTGGAACTTCAAGTTAAGCAAAAAATAATTTGGAATTTGTAATGGTGAGGGTTCATTTTCTAGTCCTCCAAGAATAGTGTTGACCTCACTTTTGGTTGTGAGGTCTAGTTCTTCCTCTTTATTAGCCTAGGTTCTAGCCATAGGACTTTCCTGTTGACTATTCCTAGAAAACTAGAAAAGGAACCCTCACCATTCCCAAACTCTTCTCTACTCAACTTGAAGTTCCACATATTGGTCCTAACCTCTACCACTTAGTAGGCCAAACGCCTTTTTACTCAACTTGAGGCTCTACATATTGGTCCTGACCTCTAGCACTAAGTAGGTGAGATCATTATGAGGGAGCTCAAGGAGAGTTCCCATAGGATTGTTTGACCTTAGGGTTGACCCTGGGTGTTGGTCTAGAGCTAAGGCAATCACTACAATCACCTCACTCACATTCAGTCAGTACCCTAAACCCAAAATTTTCTTGACTTTAATCCCTTAATCCTTTGGGAGACTCAAATAGATGGTCCCCTAAACCCTCTGACCCTAGGCCAAGGTTTAGCTAAGACCAGTACATAGAGGACCCAAATGGGTTTCTATTGGTCCAGGGCTTATTTATGGTGGTTAGCTCCCCAATTCTACCAAAGATACCCAACTTGGCCTTTTTGCCTCTAAACTCTCCCAAATTACCTAAATACCCTTAAAACCCTAAATTTGGCCAAAATTCCCAAATTTACCCAAAATACTTAAATTTGTTCAAAAGTCATTTCAAACCATTTGAAAATACCCAAATTACCCAAAATCACCAAAAATTGCCAAATTACCCAAATACCCCTCCTTAGCCCAAAATTTCAAAAATTCCAAAAAATCCCAAAAATTTCTAAAACATTTCAAATATTCCTAATTTGACTTTTCTTAACTACCACATGACCCAATTTGGCCAATTTGACCATCTTTGTCCAAAACCCCCAAATTGCCATTAAAAAGCCCCATCTCCCCAAATCCACCTCAAATGTCCATCAAATGGGTCCCAATTTCCCCAAATTTCAATCCTAAACTTAAATTCACCTTCCATGTGACCAATTTAAACCAAATACAAGCTAATTGGCCCATGATTTGAGCCCAAGTTTGATTTAGGTAAAAGCCCCAATTTTGGCCACATGACCTAATCTTACCCAATTAAACCCATAGCCCACTCAATTTGCCACAATTTATGTTGAAAAATCTTCATAACATTCCTACACATCAAACACAACCTTCAATTGGCCTTGGTTAAGCCTCAATTTCATTTAATTTCAACCTAAGTCAAGAGCACTAAATTTTGCCTCAAATTGGCTATGCCTCTAAATTTCACCGAATTGATTGCCTTAGCCCCAAAAATTCCACTCCATTCCTTCATGAAAAATATTCATAGCATCTCCCGTGATTATTTGGACCATTAAATTGAGCCAAATTCCAAGCCTAGCCCAAGCTAGACCCAAGTCTAGCCCAACATGCTTAAATTCACCAAAATTCCAAAATCCTTCAAATTAAAACCTAATGGAACTCAAATTCCTTTCAATCCTTCACCAAAAATGTTCATTACAGTCATGTAAATTAAATGAATCAATCAATTGGGTCAATTAACATGGGTAGCCTAGCCCAAACCCAAGTCTTGGTCATTTGCACCCACTTGGACCCATGCACCAAAATTGACCTAGACATGTCAAATTGGTCAAGGCAAGGCCACCACAACCAAAATTTGGACCATATTGACCAAGTCAAACACCATGGAACCACCCAAATGAGCCATGGACTAAGGGATCTATAATTAAGGGATTTTAATCAATATTTGCTTAAGCCATGGATAATTTTGCCAAAACTAAACACCAACCATTTAATTGCTGTGACATATTCCCCTGGCTCACCTGACCTCCTAGCCACCTCCCCTAGCCTGGCAGGTCAGCCTAGTTTCTGGAAAATGTCCAAACTGAGAGCCACCCCCATGGAATCAAACCCAATTCAAACCTAAAGGCCACGTCATCCCAATTAAATCGTAGAGTTTCTCTGCCCTCCACCTAAGCAAGTATTTTCACCCCCCAATTGGCCATGACAGCCACCCTAAAGCCTATTTTATAAAAACCTCACTTCCACGGCCATGGAGGGTGTGCTTAAAATTTTTCAGAGAGAGCCCTTCAGATAACTTCTAGAGCCCCTGAATCCCCTTACCGGAGTTTAATTTTTGAGCTGAAAACCTTGTTAGAGACAGGACAAAGCTCTCCACACCTCTAAACTCCACCAAAATCAAATTAAACTCACTTACACCTTCACCACAGTGAAAGAAGAAGAAGCCCCATCAAATCCCCCTCATATAGAGCCCCTAGCATAGCTCTAGACCAACACCTGAACTCGAGCTTTATCGAATTCATACATAGGCCTTTCACCACAGTAAGAGGCTTAATTCCTAGCCTCCTTGAACCTCCACAAATGTGTCGAGCACCTCTGATCGAAGCTTCACTTCTCAGATCAAAGGTATTGAACTTCCCCTCTTCATGAGCCTATTTTGATTCTCCATTTGATTAAGCTTAATTTAACTGCTTGATTACCATATGTATGTGTTTTCCACACCTAGACTAGCATCTGGAAACAAACCACACTTAATTTGGTTAAGAAATGAGTGAGATCTTAAGCTTTGACGGGAAGCCATTCGATTGCGCATATATCTCATCAACGGACGAGATCTAGTCGGACAACGCCTTCATACATGAACCGCGAGCTGAGTCAGCACTGAGGTGGATGATGACGTTGAATGGGAGCGCGCCGCTTGGAGTTTCAGAGCCTCCTAGGATCTAGTCAGCGCCGCGTGTTTAAATAGATAAATATGGTATTTTTTGATTTAAATAAATAGCCCTAACTTTAAAAATCCTTATGTTGGTGTAGAAAAATCATAAAAATAAAATAAAAATACCCTCTTACTCAGTGAACAGTGGAGAAGAATGTGGGAATAATTTGAAGTTTGTTTGATGCATATTTTTTTTAATTAATTAAACAATATTTTTAGTATTTTAATTCTCCATGCATGTAGACACTTCACCATGACTTTAAATTTTAACATGTTATTCCCTCTGTCTTAGGAAATATCCTCTGATTTTTCTAAAGTTAGAGGATATCTCTAAATAGAGATCCATATTTTCCAATTTTATGTCTATTATTTGCATGAATTAATCATAATAATTAGCATGTTGCTTAGAAAAATCCAAATAAATTTTGGAAGGTTTGTTATGACCAGAGAACCCTTTGGAAAATATTTCATGGGTTAAATCATTAAGAATGCAGTCAATTTCCACCAACCCTAAAGCACAAAGAAAATTGATTTTGTGAAACAAAAGCATCTAAATGACTTAATATTTAATCTCCACTGTGACTTAAATTTCAAAGAACTCGCCATAAAAATTTTAAAGCATTTAGAGATTATTTAATAACTCAATTTGATTTTTCAAGTTAAATGTCATTTTTAACACTAAAATGATTTTTAATAATTAAAATGTAACTCAAGAAATTATAAAAATTGATTTTTGGAGTTCTCTTTGATCGGTATAATTTTCTAAAACTAAATTTGTAATTAAAATAAAAAGTCCATTTTTAAGCTTTTCCGTAATATTTAAATAATTAAAAAATAATAAAAATCACAAAAAAAATAAAACTCATAAAAATGTTCTAAATTATTTCTAAAGTACTTAGGAACAATTGCAATATTTTTCCTAATTTTCTAAGTGAAGTTATTGAATTTTAAAGCTTAAAATAATTTTTAAAGGCTAAAAATGGATTTTCACTAAAATAATTTTAATAATTCAAAGAAAAATTAGAAAGATATGAAATTTTTTTTCTTTGTGTTCCTTGACATCAGAGAAATTTAATAAAAATATAAAACTTAATTTTTGACATTTAAAATATTTTGTAATTAATAAATATTGCAAACATAAAAATAATTCTTAAAAATCAAACATAACTCAATAAATCATGAAATCTTGCTCGAATGCTTTTCTAGTATCAGTCTACCTCCAATAAAAATTTCAAGGGACTAGGCTCTGTATTGGTCAAGTTATGAAATTTTCTTTGAAAAATCTTATTTTTGCATTAAATTAAATATTAAAATTAAATTAAATTTTGAAAAATCACATTTTCTCCTCTGATGTCTTAATTGAACCATGAGTGAGGTGGGATAAAAGTTCTAAAGTCGTTTCAATTAAATTTAGCAAATTATGAAGCAATAGAGCAATAGGGGCAAAAATGTAATTTTAGAAATTCGGCCTTAATTAACATTTAGGCGTAATTCAAGGAGGGGAAAGGATAACCGCTGATTTTAATTAACTTATTTGGATGATTGAAACACAAGGGGATTAATTGGTAGGAACAAACCTCACTTTCCATAATCAAGTGATAAATTTGTAATTCCTTAAATTATTAAAATTTGGAGGTCTATTAAATTAAATGAGCTTAGACTTAGGGGTATAATTTTGGTAATACTCCTACTTGATGTTCAAATGACATTTAAGTGTCTTGATAATGAATCATCATCACCTAAAAATTCAATCTCTTTTAAAATAAAATTAAGACATCTATCAAAAGTAAAAAGGGCTTAGTAGTGACCTAAGCTAAATCAAATCTGATTAAATGACGATTAGAAAAGTAAACATAATTTTGAACACCTTTAAAACACTACAAGCCCAAATTAAAAATTTGGCTAAGTGACTTGATGACATTGAGTTGCCTTTTTAAGGGTCTTCACCTACATAACTTTCAAATTAAATGACAAATAGTAATTACCCTGCTCTTAAGGATAATTGAAACATCAATGTTCATTGAGCATTAAAGGTATTAATAGGATCAATTATTAAGAAGCATAATAAGTTTAAATGAGCTTGAGACTTTTTACCAGGTAGTGAGAGGGAAGCATGGACCTGCTTCTTCCTCTAGACTTGCTGGATACGTCAGAGATCTACTAAACATAATATGTTTTGCTTAACAAAAATAATCCTTAATCAAACTAATAGGACCCACCAAGAGATTACCTATGTTTAGGTAGGTTACCGAAACCTTAGTTTTTTTCTTTAGATAAAATGCTCTAACATGCATTTTGAGTTTCAGGTGGTCGAACATGAAGACCTGCCTGGTATGCTTTTATAGTTTACATCCTTATCCTTTCTTAAGCTTTCCACACTGTGCTTACTTATCTGCATGTATGATCAAACACAAAACTTGCATGAATAAACAAAAACGTCACCATACATGAAAACTAAAACTATCAGGATAGCCACAAAACCAATACCAAAACCAAAACCAACACTAAAATCAATCAAGATAAAAATCAACTCCACAACATTCAAAATATAAGACAACTTAAAATGTAATCACAAACATCACACAAAACAACAACTACAACTAAATTAAGATGTCTCTATCAGATAATTGGGAATCCCTCGAAAGAGGAAACCTATGGTTGCTAACGAGGCTTCTCACGGTCTAAATGAAAGTATGGAACTCATTAAGTTGAGTTTAATAAATTCATTTGAACTAAGTGAATCTTATAGAAAATAGTGGTGTCAGAACGAGGGAACGGTGGGATCGTAATTAGAGTCGCTCTAATCAACTTTAACATCCCTCATAACATTTAAAGAACTTCAACCATAGGGCCGTTTGATTTGACATCATAACTTGACACCCTAAAAAACTTAAACTCGTCACGACAAGGAGATTGGAGCTAGCATGGTGGGCAGCACGACCATCTTTAATAGTAAAAAATGTCTTTCCCAGCTAAACCAATTCCTTTCTTAGAATTAAATAACCAAGCCATAGCACTTTGAGGTTGTTTGCTTATGAAACATGAATCCTCAACTTATATTTAGGCCTTTGTGCAGCCATGTTGTGCATTCTAAGCCCTAACTCGTCTTAAGATTTTGAGGTTGTCGTCCGTCACGACCTAAATCCTCACATCTTCCGGGTTATTTGTGTGATTGTTTCATATAAATGTAAGCCCAAATAAATAAAATCTGCAGGATGAAAAACCTAAATACTTCTCCTCAAAACCAAAGCCAAACCATAGCATGGACTAGGAAGTCACTGTGGTTTTCCTCTAGATCTATGACATCCCCTAGATATTCCTCCTTTTGACACTACAATAAATGTTCCAAATTTGGACCATTCTCATTTCACACCTCTTTGTCTGATATCATTGAAAAGTCCTATCCTTTGAAATCCTTGAAGATAATATTTCTTGATTTTTATCGAGAGTTTTCTTAGATGACTTCGGTCATTTAGGTTGTAATTAACTATAGGGGCTTGCCCTTATAGGAAGCTCATTCAAACCCAACTTAATATAAACCCTATTTAATTCTTCATACTAAATAAGGGAAATTATCGGTAAATAAAACGGTTTCACACACCAAACAGATGTCACATATTTCTTAATTTATTTGATCGAGCCTCATCCTCAATTCTTGTGTTTATCCTTCGGGATAGATACAGGGTTTGAGGTACAAAACTCTTCCATTTAAACGATGAAAAATATGGGGTCAGTTTGATTTCATATTTTTATAAACATTAAAGAGTCCTTCCAAAGCGGGCGACAGAATTTTGATTCCGGTGACCGACAGCTTCTTACGGGCAACTCATCAACCAAAATAGTGTCGACAGCTTCTGGTGACTCTGTTGGGGACAAGCATTTCTCTCCATTTAAATAAGAAAATATTATCTTCACACATCAGTAATGCGTCCATGTCCCTCTTGGACCAAATTACCCTTCTTTTGTTGACATACTTTACCCATTTATGTCTTGGGAAAGTACAGCCAACTCTTTGGACTTCAAGGCGGTCTGTTCAATCAACTTTGAACAGAGGGGTCTAGGAGGCCATTAAGGACTCTTTTAATCTTCATGTGGGGTTGAACCCCCAATAGGTGTGTTAGTGGACTAGTTCCACGTGGGCATTATGTGTGAAAAATAGGTCTCGCATTGGGTCCTAAACACTTCACATCGCCCTTTCGTATTTGATTTGCTATTTTGCAAATTAAATTATGTTGTGCTGCGCGCGCTTCAAAATTAATTAAAATTTTCTACTTTTAAATTACCTTTTTCCTAAAAATTTTAAAATTCCCAAAAAACTAAAACTTACCCGGTCTACAGATCAACGTCTGTTAATTTTCAGTGCTTGCACTAAGATTACAACGTTTTGGCCATATAGCTAACTCTAGAACTTTCTATTTTAAAGCTGCTGCAATGACCTACCCAATGTTGAATTTTTCTTGCAACCTGTCGATGATCCTTGAAGCCCGCAATGTTGCTCCTACCATTAAGTTCGGAGCTGGATTTGAAGACCTCGAGGTTATCCTTGGGAAGGCCCCGTTCGTCGTGATGAAAGTCACCACTCCAGAAATTTAGGAGTCGTATGCTGAATTCAACCTGAATTGTCTTCAGGACTTCCCTACTTATAAGAAGGCCAAGACTACTGTTGCCACTATGACACCTACCAAGCCTACTGTCCCCGCTACTGCTAAGAGGAAAGAAGTAATGATCATTGAAGATCCGACTGAGGGGTTGCTATCCCACCACAAGTATTCAAAATCAGATCGAGTTCAAAGACTACACTGCTAACCTGAACTTAGAAGACAAACCACAACAAAAGAGTTTGGAGGGCTTCTAAAGCCCAGACTCTTGAGGAAATACCTGTCGAGGAAAAGCCTCACCATGAGGAGTTAGAATTACCAGAAGTATATCCACTTATGTAGGGAAGTAGATTCCATCCTTTCATGTACACCGATGGGTAAGAAAGTAACCAGAAGATTGCCACTGTATTATCATTACTTCATGGACAAGGTCTGGAGAGAAAGAAAACTGCCCATATCACCTGAGTTAGTTCAGTTTTTCAGGAGCTAGCTGTCAAAGAGGGTTGCTCAGTCAATGAATTACTTAAACAAGTGGGGCATTCAATTTCCCCTCATATAAAGAAAGAAATTTTAAAGAACATCAAGTTTGTCAAACGACCTCAAGGGTTAACTGAAGATTTTCCTGCTCATGTTCCCGTCTGATTCCGCTTGGGAATTAGAGTTCATACCACTATTGTCACCACAAATTCCATCACTATGAGGGCCACAAAACATTGACCAGTGAAGTCAAGACTGGGTCCAAGAATCCTACCGATCACCCATCACAAGGACAATCTTAAAATTTTAAAGAAAAAGATGAAGTTACCTGGTATCATAGTTGGTCTGCACCATGGGGAGAATACTTCTCCTTGACATTCAGATGTTTCTGTTAGGACACCCCGTCCTAAGACATCACCTTCAAAAAGAAGGTGTGGATACCCAAGGTCGCTGTACCAATACGATCCTGTAAGCCTGCAGGGCAAGATCATGGAATGTCAGGGTCTGAAGTATCTGACATTGTAGCAGCAATTTCCAATGAAATGGAAGAGCAAGATGAGGAGGTCTAGCAGAGTCCTCCAGATCTTAGAACAATCAAAGAATCAATGATCAAAGAAAAAGTTGAAAGGCTCAGAGTCGAGATTTCTGAGCACGGTCGTAGAGCTATCCTCCTAAGGGATGATCAAGTCATCCAATTGGAGAAAAGGATAAAAGAGATGGCCGCAGCCATGATTTCTATGCCCACTATTCAAAGACAATATCAACCCCCACAGTTAGCCTCTTAAGAGGTCAACCAACCAAAAATTATACATATTACAGATGAACTAAGAGAAGTTGTCTCAACAATAGAGATGAGCAACCAAAGAAGGATTCTCCATCAAGCGCCATACCAGAGAAAGAATTTAAGAAAATGGTCAAGCAAGTTCGAGAGGAATTAACCCAATCTAAGGGTGATACGTTGATTCTAAAGGTTAGACCCTATCTAGAGGAATTCAATGTCGTACCCTTCCCCAAGGGTTTTGTTGCCCCAAACTTTAAGATATTTGATGAGACTGGAAATCCCAGACAACATATAACACATTTTCGAGCCAATTATGGAAATACAAGGAATAGTGAAGCTCTACTCTTTCAACTGTTTGTCAATAGCTTGTGAGGGATCGCCTTCGATTGGTATGCTGATTTGCCCAACGGATCAGTGAAAACCTTTGCCGAGCTAGAAAAATTAATTATATGTGAAAATATTTACCGGAGCGCAACACCATGTCTCTATAGCAGAGATCATAAAGCAAAAGCTCAATGAGATTTTCGGTGGATTACATTTTGAGGTGGAGAAACATTAGCATAAAGTGTGAACCTCTGCTACTGAAACATCATGTAATTGAGATTTTACGCAAAAGCATCCATGGCCTAGTAGCTTTCGTGCTCAAGGGACTCACCATCAAATCTTTTGAGAAGCTACTAAGCAAGGCTAGCAGTCTTCAAGATGAAATCAAACATATGGATTCACACGAGAAGTCCAAGGCAACCAGAGTGTTTGAAAGAAAGTCAAGAACAATAGTGACTGTCGATAAAGGCAAACAACCAATGAAGATACATGCAGAAAATCCTTGCCAATCCTTATCGCAGCAAGCTCAGAAATAGAATAGCCAGTCTAACCAGTGACCGCCTCAAGGAGGACCATCTCAAACAGAGAATAAAAGAATATCTTTAGTAGAACAACAAAAAATGGTGTATTCTTTCAAAGATGATACCATGTCTCAAATGTTCAGAAGTTTGATGAAGAAGCTTGAGTTCAGACTACCAGATCCAAAGAAGCCCGAAGAAGTTGACAAGAAAGATGAACCAAATTACTGCGCGTACCACCTATTGATCGTGCACACTATAGAAGAATGTTTCATCTTTAAGGATTGTCTTGAGAAAAATCTCAAAGAAGGAAATATAACAATCCCGAATGAATATTTAATTGAAGCTGAAAAAGGTTCCATAAATATGATTTCGACTGAGCCAATTTCTCTGATTGATCCATATACTAGAGAAGAGGGATGAAGTAAGGATCATCAAGACAATCTTCTGCATATATCATTAAAGATGAATGGAATGAAGTTTGGAGCAAATCGTCGAAGAAAATATTAAATCAAATCCAGAATGTACGAAACAAGTCTCCATTCAGAATCTTCAGCCTATCAAGCCTGAGATGAAGATTTTGCCACAAGAGCCATCGTTGTCAAAGACAAAGAAAAAGAAGAACANTAGGGGTATAATTTTGGTAATACTCCTACTTGATGTTCAAATGACATTTAAGTGTCTTGATAATGAATCATCATCACCTAAAAATTCAATCTCTTTTAAAATAAAATTAAGACATCTATCAAAAGTAAAAAGGGCTTAGTAGTGACCTAAGCTAAATCAAATCTGATTAAATGACGATTAGAAAAGTAAACATAATTTTGAACACCTTTAAAACACTACAAGCCCAAATTAAAAATTTGGCTAAGTGACTTGATGACATTGAGTTGCCTTTTTAAGGGTCTTCACCTACATAACTTTCAAATTAAATGACAAATAGTAATTACCCTGCTCTTAAGGATAATTGAAACATCAATGTTCATTGAGCATTAAAGGTATTAATAGGATCAATTATTAAGAAGCATAATAAGTTTAAATGAGCTTGAGACTTTTTACCAGGTAGTGAGAGGGAAGCATGGACCTGCTTCTTCCTCTAGACTTGCTGGATACGTCAGAGATCTACTAAACATAATATGTTTTGCTTAACAAAAATAATCCTTAATCAAACTAATAGGACCCACCAAGAGATTACCTATGTTTAGGTAGGTTACCGAAACCTTAGTTTTTTTCTTTAGATAAAATGCTCTAACATGCATTTTGAGTTTCAGGTGGTCGAACATGAAGACCTGCCTGGTATGCTTTTATAGTTTACATCCTTATCCTTTCTTAAGCTTTCCACACTGTGCTTACTTATCTGCATGTATGATCAAACACAAAACTTGCATGAATAAACAAAAACGTCACCATACATGAAAACTAAAACTATCAGGATAGCCACAAAACCAATACCAAAACCAAAACCAACACTAAAATCAATCAAGATAAAAATCAACTCCACAACATTCAAAATATAAGACAACTTAAAATGTAATCACAAACATCACACAAAACAACAACTACAACTAAATTAAGATGTCTCTATCAGATAATTGGGAATCCCTCGAAAGAGGAAACCTATGGTTGCTAACGAGGCTTCTCACGGTCTAAATGAAAGTATGGAACTCATTAAGTTGAGTTTAATAAATTCATTTGAACTAAGTGAATCTTATAGAAAATAGTGGTGTCAGAACGAGGGAACGGTGGGATCGTAATTAGAGTCGCTCTAATCAACTTTAACATCCCTCATAACATTTAAAGAACTTCAACCATAGGGCCGTTTGATTTGACATCATAACTTGACACCCTAAAAAACTTAAACTCGTCACGACAAGGAGATTGGAGCTAGCATGGTGGGCAGCACGACCATCTTTAATAGTAAAAAATGTCTTTCCCAGCTAAACCAATTCCTTTCTTAGAATTAAATAACCAAGCCATAGCACTTTGAGGTTGTTTGCTTATGAAACATGAATCCTCAACTTATATTTAGGCCTTTGTGCAGCCATGTTGTGCATTCTAAGCCCTAACTCGTCTTAAGATTTTGAGGTTGTCGTCCGTCACGACCTAAATCCTCACATCTTCCGGGTTATTTGTGTGATTGTTTCATATAAATGTAAGCCCAAATAAATAAAATCTGCAGGATGAAAAACCTAAATACTTCTCCTCAAAACCAAAGCCAAACCATAGCATGGACTAGGAAGTCACTGTGGTTTTCCTCTAGATCTATGACATCCCCTAGATATTCCTCCTTTTGACACTACAATAAATGTTCCAAATTTGGACCATTCTCATTTCACACCTCTTTGTCTGATATCATTGAAAAGTCCTATCCTTTGAAATCCTTGAAGATAATATTTCTTGATTTTTATCGAGAGTTTTCTTAGATGACTTCGGTCATTTAGGTTGTAATTAACTATAGGGGCTTGCCCTTATAGGAAGCTCATTCAAACCCAACTTAATATAAACCCTATTTAATTCTTCATACTAAATAAGGGAAATTATCGGTAAATAAAACGGTTTCACACACCAAACAGATGTCACATATTTCTTAATTTATTTGATCGAGCCTCATCCTCAATTCTTGTGTTTATCCTTCGGGATAGATACAGGTTTGAGGTACAAAACTCTTCCATTTAAACGATGAAAAATATGGGGTCAGTTTGATTTCATATTTTTATAAACATTAAAGAGTCCTTCCAAAGCGGGCGACAGAATTTTGATTCCGGTGACCGACAGCTTCTTACGGGCAACTCATCAACCAAAATAGTGTCGACAGCTTCTGGTGACTCTGTTGGGGACAAGCATTTCTCTCCATTTAAATAAGAAAATATTATCTTCACACATCAGTAATGCGTCCATGTCCCTCTTGGACCAAATTACCCTTCTTTTGTTGACATACTTTACCCATTTATGTCTTGGGAAAGTNGAAATATTATCTTCACACATCAGTAATGTGTCCATGTCCCTCTTGGACCAAATTAGCCTTCTTTTGTTGACAGACTTTACCCATTTATGTCTTGGGAAAGTACAGCCAACTCTTTGGACTTTAAGACTGTCTGTTCAATCAAATTTGAACAGAGGGTTCTAGGAGGCCATTAAAGACTCTTTTAAACTTCATGTGGGGTTGAACCCCCAATAGGTGTGTTGGTGGACTAGTTCCACGTGGGCATTATGTGTGAAAAATAGGTCTGGCACTGGGTCCTAAACACTTCACATCTCCCTTTCGTATTTGATTTGCTATTTTACAAATTAAATTATGTTGTGCTGCGTGCGCTTCAAAATTAATTAAAATTTTCTACTTTTAAATTACCTTTTTCCTAAAAATTTTAAAATTCCCAAAAANTACAGCCAACTCTTTGGACTTCAAGGCGGTCTGTTCAATCAACTTTGAACAGAGGGGTCTAGGAGGCCATTAAGGACTCTTTTAATCTTCATGTGGGGTTGAACCCCCAATAGGTGTGTTAGTGGACTAGTTCCACGTGGGCATTATGTGTGAAAAATAGGTCTCGCATTGGGTCCTAAACACTTCACATCGCCCTTTCGTATTTGATTTGCTATTTTGCAAATTAAATTATGTTGTGCTGCGCGCGCTTCAAAATTAATTAAAATTTTCTACTTTTAAATTACCTTTTTCCTAAAAATTTTAAAATTCCCAAAAAACTAAAACTTACCCGGTCTACAGATCAACCTCTGTTAATTTTCAGTGCTTGCACTAAGATTACAACGTTTTGGCCATATAGCTAACTCTAGAACTTTCTATTTTAAAGCTGCTGCAATGACCTACCCAATGTTGAATTTTTCTTGCAACCTGTCGATGATCCTTGAAGCCCGCAATGTTGCTCCTACCATTAAGTTCGGAGCTGGATTTGAAGACCTCGAGGTTATCCTTGGGAANCTGAATTTTTCTTGCAACCTGTCGACGAACCTTGAAGCCCGCAATGTTGCTCCTACCATTAAGTTTGGAGCCAGATTTGAAGACCTCGAGGTTATCCTCGGGAAGGCCCCGTTCGTCGTGATGAAAGTCACCGCTCCAGAAATTTAGGAGTCGTATGCTGAATTCAACCTGAATTGTCTTCAGGACTTCCCTTCTTATAAGAAGGCCAAGACTACTGTTGCCACTATGGCACCTACCAAGCCTGCTGTCCCCGCTGCTGCTAAGAGGAAAGAAGTAATGATCATTGAAGATCCGACTGAGGGGTTGGCTATCTCGCCACCAGTATTCAAAATCAGATCGAGTTCAAAGACTACACTGCTAACATGAACTTAGAAGACAAACCACAACAAAAGAGTTCGGAGGGCTTCTAAAGCCCAGAATCTTGAGGAAATACCTATCGAGGAAAAGCCTCACCAAGAGAAGTTAGAATTGCCAGAAGTATATCCACTTCTGTAGGGAAGTAGATTCCATCCTTTCATGTATACCGATGGGTAAGAAAGTAACCAGAAGATTGCCACTGTATTACCATTACTTCATGGACAAGGTCTGGAGAGAAAGAAAACTTCTCATATCATCTGAGTCAGTTCAGTTTTCAGGAGCTAGCTGTCAAAGAGGGTTGCTCAGTCAATGAATTACTTAAACGAGTGGGGCATTCAATTTCCCCTCATATGAAGAAAGAAATTTTAAAGAACATCAAGTTTGTCAAACGACCTCAAGGGTTAACTGAAGATTTTCCTGCTCATGTTCCCATCTGATTCTGCTTGGGAAACAGAGTTGATACCACTATTTTCACCACAAATTCCACCACTACGAGGGCCACAGACCATTGACCATTGAAGTCAAGACTGGGTCCAAGAATCCTACCGATCACCCATCACAAGGACAATCTTAAAATTTTAAAGAAAAAGATGAAGAAATTACCTGGTATCATAGTTGGTCTGCACCATGGGGAGCATACTTCTCCTTGACATTCAAATGTTTCTGTTAGGAGACCCCGTCCTGAGACATCACCTTCAAAAAGAAGGTGTGGATACCCAAGGTCGTTGTACCAATACGATCCAGTAAGCCTGCAGGGCAAGATCATGGAATGTCAGGGTATGAAGTATCTAACATTGTAGCAGCAATTTCCAATGAAATGGAAAAGCAAGATGAGGAAGTCTAGCAGAGTCCTCGAGATCTTAGAACAATCAAAGAATCAATGATCAAAGAAAAAGTTGAAAGGCTCAGAGTCGAGATTTCTGAGTTGGCTCAAGACCATGGTCGTAGGGCTATCCTCCTGAGGGATGATCAAGTCATCCAACTGGTGAAAAGGATAAAAGAGATGGCCGCAGCCATGATTGCTATGCCCACTATTCAAAGACAATATCAACCCCCACAGTTAGCCTCTCAAGAGGTCAACCAACCAGAAATTATACATATTATAGATGAAAGAAGAGAAGTTGCCTCAGAAAATAGAGATGAGCAACCAAAGAAAGATTCTCCATCGAGCGCCATACCAGAGAAAGAATTTAAGAAAATGGTCAAGCAAGTTTGAGAGGCCTTAACCCAAGCTAAGGGTGATACGTTGATTCTAAAGGTTAGACCCTATCTAGAGGAATTCAATGTCGTACCCTTCCCCAAGGGTTTCATGGCCCCAAAATTTAAGATATTTGATGGGACTGGAAATCCCAGACAACATATAGCACACTTTTGAGCCAGTTATGGAAACACAAGGAATAGTGAAGCTCTACTCTTTCAACTGTTTGTCAGTAGCTTGTGAGGGATCGCCTTCGATTGGTATGCCGATTTGCCCAACGGATCAGTGAAAACCTTTGCCGAGCTAGAACAATTAATTATCTGTGAAAATATTTGCCGGAGCGCAACACCATGTCTCTATTTATGAAAATAGCAAAATATAACAATTCCGAAAGAATATTTAATTGAAGTCGAAAAAGGTTCCATAAATATGATTTCGACTGAGCCAATTTCTCCGATTGATCCATATACTAGAGAATAGGGATGGAGTACGACTTGGGATGAGCTCAAGAGGGTCCTAAACCAAATATAAGGATCATCAAGACAATCTTCTACATATATCAAAAAAGATGAATGGAATGAAGTTTGGAGCAAATCGTCCAAGAAAATATTAAATCAAATCTAGAATGTACGAAACAAGCCTCCGTTCAGAATATTTAGCCTATCAAGCCTGAGATGAAGATTTTGCCACAAGAGCCATCGTTGTCAAAGACAAAGAAAAAGAAGAACACTACCACAAAGATTGATAACACAGGGGGTAGAAAAGGGGCTGCCTCTACTAGATCGGTTATCTCCGATTTGGGGAAGAAAATCCTCGAACTCTTGACTTTGTATGATTATCTTTTTGCCCCTCCGGGGTCTTATGAATATAATGATCGTGATTTTGGCTATGTTTTAACTATTTCTAGTGATGATGTAATTGATAATGACCAATCTAGCCTTAATCTCGACTATTGCAATGATCCTCATTTCGTACTTGAGTCTGACTAACTCGTTGTCAAGACTGAAGAAGACTTCAACGATACCAGCTATGACAACACCAAAAGTGAGGAACCGATCCTCGAGCACCACGGTACTTTGCTTCACATCAACTTAGATCTTTTTGACAAAGAAGAAACACCGGAAGATTCAATAATGATATCTCAAGAAGAAGAAATTACAGAAGTGAACTTAAGGAGCAGAAGAGTATCACCTCGAAGAACAGCTCCGACAGATAAAAGAAAACAAATAGTAACTCGAGAAGAACTACCTCCACCTCCAATAGTGGAAGAACCACATAACCAAGTCAAAATTGGAGGACCACATAAAGTGGATTAAGCTCATCTTAGGAAGTTGTCGGCCTGGTTAAACATCTACGACGCTCTGATCATGTCAAAGGCGATGAGAGAAACTTGTGTTACAACCTTGCTTGACCCAGAGATTTGCTTAACTCAGTTGGCCAGCACATTCTCGGATGAAGTTTTTTCGTTGAAAGAACAACCTGGGGTAACCTTCATAGATGAAGATTTGTTGCTTGGTACCGCCGACCACAACCGACCACTCTACATCTCCATTAACATCAGCAAATTTATGTTGTTCAAAGTTTTAGTAGATCCTGGAGCATCACTAAACTTGATGAGTCTACGGACATTGGCCTATTTGGACATTGAATCCCAAGATCTTACCACCGATAAAATGATGTTAATAGGATTCAACCAAAAGGGAGAGAGAGCCCTTGGATTGATTACATTGTTTATGAAGGTTGGAGAGCTAGCAACAACCGCTAAATTTCATATCATCGATACCGAGACCTCTTTCAACGCTCTACTGGGTCGATCATGGATTGATGAACACAACATGGTTACATCTTCTTTACACAAGTGCGTTAAGTACTACAAAGAAGGACAAGAACATTGCATCAAAGGAGATCTACAACCTTTTTCAGTACATGAAGTTGGTATTCATGAGGATGCTGCCTACTACACGCCTCCAATCAAAACTGTCTTCTCTCGTGAAATTGTGACAAACAAAAGTAAAGATTCAGAAGAAGTACAATGGCAGAGCCATTCAACTCCACTTCAGCAATCTTCCACCACTCTGTTGCAATAAATTGGAGAAGGTTCTTTTAGATCGCGCATCTGAGGTCGAGCAAAGGACTGGGAAGAACCAACTTAATCATTGAACGAGCTAGGTCAACCATCAACTTTTGTGATGAGGATAGTTCTGAAGATGAAATAATGATGACAAAACATAAGAAACCTCAATACAAGATATCCTTAGAGAATGTCGAGAAAAGTGAATATGAGACAATGTATGATCGGATAAATCACTATATGAATGCTATGACCCTTGCTCCAATCCTCCCTCAAAAGGTCAAGACTTTAGAGGTCAAGAAAATCCGTAGTGCAGGTTCAAAGCCGATCAAATTTTACCATGCTTCTATTTCTACCAATCTTGAAAATCATGTAAATTTGGATGATGATCCTAATGAATTAATGGAATTAACTTTTGGTTACTTTTTGCCTTATGTACAAAAGTTAATTCAGCAGGGAAATTTACCAAAACAAATGCCAAAAGATAAATTACAACTTTTTGAAAAGTTATGGAGTGTTAAAAGTCGAAATCCCAAATCAAAAGAGGGTCTCAGATTTGGTACAGTTAGAGCAGTCAATGATTTAGAATTTTCTATGGTTGTTGCTAGTGAATCAGTAGAGAATTGTCTTGACATGGAGGATGACTCTACTGATCAGCTAATAGAAGATGCTCCACCAGAATTTGAGGAGGAATTAAAATCAACGGTTGATGAGTTAAAGGAAATCAATCTCGGGACTGAAGAGCAACCCCAACTTACTTTTATAAGTGCTCTACTCAATGATGAAGACTCTCTACAGTTGATCAAATTGTTAACCAAATTCAAAGATTGCTTCGCATGGAGTTATGATGAAATGCCAGAACTATCAGCAGAGGTTGTAGTTCATAAACTCGGGGTAGACAAAGATATAACTCCAGTAAAACAAGCTCCCAGAAGAATGCACCTTGAAATAGATTAACAAGTCATCAGAGAGGTGAAGAAATTAATAGACACTAACTTTATAAAAGAAGAACAATACCCCACATGGTTGGCTAACATTGTACATGTTAAGAAGAAAAATGGGCACATCCGTGTTTGTGTAGACTTCAGAGATCTAAACAAGGCATGTCCAAAAGACGAGTTTCCACTACCAATACCAGAAATGATGGTGGATATGGCTTCAACACATGAAATTTTCTCCTTCATTGATGGATCATCGGGATACAACCAAATTAAGATGGTTCCCAAGGATGCAGTGCTCATAGGCTTCAAAACGTCGATCGAAATTTTATACTACACAGTGATGCTGTTTGAGTTGAAAAATGTCGGAGCAACACACCAACGTGCAATGACAAAGATTTTTGACGACCTCATGCACAACCAAGTGGAATGCTACGTGGATAATTTGGTCATCAAAAGTAAATGAACATAGATTGTTTGTAAGATTTGAGGATTGTGTTTGAACGGTTACCACTGTAAGGCCTTAAAATGAATCAATTAAAGTGCGTCTTTGGCCTTACCTCTAGGAAGTTTCTAAGATTCATTGTCCATCATTGGGGAATCGAGATCGACCTAGAAAAGATTAAAAATATCTTAGAAATACCTCCACCCAAAACCTTGAAACAACTACATTCTTTCTAAGGAAAGTTGACATATATATGATGCTTTATTTCTAATCTCTCAGGTAGGTGTTAGCCCTTCTCATCACTAATTAAAAATGATGCCAAATTCATTTGGAAAGAGAAATACCAACGAGCCTTCGAGGACGTTAAGAAATTTTTAAGGACACCTCCTGTCTTGGTAGCTCCTATCCCAGGGAAACCTTTGATACTTTTTACCACGACCTTAGACGACTCTCTTGGAGCCCTCTTAGCCCAAATCAACGATGAGGGTACAGAAAACACACTTTACTGTTTGAGTTGTCATTTGATTCCGACAAAAGTAAGGTATCATCCTATTGAGAAGCATTGTCTAGCTTTAAAAATTTCCCCCCAGAAGCTTAGAAATTACATGCTATCTCATAAGATTACCCTAATCTCAAAAGTTAATCCGTTGTAATATTTGATGACCCGACCAACACTCCCTCGACGTCTAACAAGATGTTCAATGATCTTATTGCAATTTGATAACTTTTGTTCCTCTCCGTGCCATCACGGGATAGATTCTAGCAGACTTTCTCGTTGCACACCCACTGCCACCTGGGTCCCCTCTCAACGATGAACTATCAGATGAGCAGATACTACAGATCAAATTCTCTAGTAAACAATGCTGGAAAATGTACTTCAATGGTGCTTCATCAGCCAAAAAAGACAAAGGATCAGGCACAGTCATACTAGGCAAAGCAGGGATTGGTTTGATCTTTATCACGCCAGATAAGGGTATGTTGAGGTTCTCATACCATTTGATAGAGCCATGTATAAACAATGAAGCAAAGTATGATATAACAAACATTACCATCTATGGTGACTCTCAGCTTGTCATCCAGCAAGTCATCGAATAATACAAAATTTTAAAACCAAGATTAGCAGAATACCATCGGTACACAATGAAGCTACTAGAGCAGATCCCCAATGTAATTTTCTACTGGATTCCTTGGGGAAATAATGCCCATGCCAACGCTCTAAAAAAACTCGCTAGGGAGCTGGGGTGTCCCACGGAGGATTCCATTGAAATCATAATACAAGGAAGAGAAGTTTTGTCTCGAATCGACCTCGACAATCTACATAAGCTCGAAAAAGAAGAAATAATGATTATGGTTGCTAATATCAATGAAGATTAACACAAGCCATTGATAGAATATTTTCATATTGGCAAGCTGTAGAAGAAAATTCAGCAGCACACCATATCACAAAAACGGCTATGACATACGCCTTAGTTGGTGATGTCCTCTATAAAAGATCATTCGACCGGATGTGGCTACGATGTCTAAGCATAATCGAGGCACAAAATATTATCAAAGAAGTACATTCCGGATTATGTGGCGCTCACCAGTCAAGGCCAAAAATGAAAATGAAGATTAAGAGACTCGAATATTATTGGCCAACAATGATGTCCGACTGCATGGATATAGCTAGAAGATGTCACAAGTGCCAAGTTCACGAGGTGGTCTTGCACCAACCTCCGAATGTGCTACACCCAACCGTTGCCCTGTGGCCATTGGAGTGTTGGGGCACGTACATAATAGGTCCAATAGACTCTCCATCCTCCAAAGGACACAAGTTTATACTTGCTGCTACAGATTACTTCTCCAAATGGGCAGAGGCAGTGTCGCTACGAGGGTTACGACATAGGACGTTCTTCAATTTTTCAAGAGCCAAGTCACCTACCATTTTAGACTGCCGCGAAGAATATATTCAGACAATGGGACAACCTTTAAAAGTATAAAAATAAAAAATTTCATCAAAAGACACGGGATAGATAGGAGGCACTCTATAATTTACTATCCAAGAGCAAATGGATTGGCTGAGGCCTTCAACAAAACACTGGTACAGATTTTGAAGAAAACATTAGATGAAAATAAAAGGGATGGGCACAACAAATTGCTAGAAGCTTTGTGGGCCTACCGAATGACATTCAGGACTCCCACTCAGTGTACACCTTACATGCTTGTGTACAGGTCTGAGGTCGTGCTACCGTTAGAAATTCAAACACTATTTTTTAGAGTCATAGTCACCAACCAACTCACAATAGGAGAAAATGCGAAGCTCAGACTCGAAGAACTAGAGAGTGTTAAAGGAAAATGACTTGAAGCACAACAACATTTGGAACTTTACTAGGCAAAGATGCTAAAAGCTCATGACAAATTGGTCCACCCAAGGACATTCAAAGTTGGTGACCTCGTCCTCCTGCTCAAAAGGCCTATTCTCGCATGCCGCTTTGAGCCAACTTGGGAGGGACCATTTATCGTTGAAAAGGTCTATGCATGAGGAGCCTACCAGTTAGTAGATTTTCAGGGTGAAATACCCATGCTACCAATCAACGGACAATACCTGAAGACATATTACGCAACCAAACGTTGCATGCCACCACTTGGTTTGAAATTTTAAAATTTTCACATTTTTGGGGTTATCTATGTGGCCAAAAGTTTGTGACTGGGTCCAAAATTTTTGTAACAAAATTAACCACAATATAATGAAAATTTTTGAAAAAAATTACACTTCAAGTTCTCTCATTTCTACCTTTGAACTTAATATTCTACTAAATTAAACAAAATTCACACATAAATAAACGATCTCTTCACAAAAGTAAACTAAAATTTACTTTAGTAAATACTTTTTTTTGTTCTTGTACACGCTAAGTTTCAGTCCACTGACATTTTTCTTGTCGTCTGCAGAGAAATGTCAGGCTAGAGGCTGATCTTTGTCTTTAAAGATGGTTGGAATCTCGCACTAAATGAAGAAATGGCACCGCAAGGCGGTACTATAGATTTCGACATAGAATTTAACCATGTTGGCATGGATTACAAGGGGCCTTTCATGAGTGTTATCAGTCGATGGGAAAAGGAAAGGGCTGCCCTCACTGTTAAGGTTGACCACCAAAGACGATCCATGATAGTACGCCAACTAGGGGCCTTGTCGCTGCTGATAATGAAAGATTGTCTGAAGCTCCGCTATGAAGAACACAACACATAAATGGTAGCCTCTGAAAGCAGAGGGCTTTCTTAAGAGAGGAGAAAAGATGCCAAAAAGAGGCAGAAAAATCCCATATTCTTAAGGGGAACATTTATGATCAAGGCATGAAAGAAACTTCTTCAAGCTTGCCTGCCACAGATGATGAATCCAGGTTTGTTACAGAGCTAGAAATACCATTAGCTTTAGATGTTCTGTGCATGGGTAGCCCTACTTGCAACGCTAAAATACTTGCATGATCGTCGGCTAGGGGGGCATTTGTGAAATGCCCGGACTGCAATGTCTCGCACCTACATCACTATAGTACCTTAGAGGAGTACGCCTCTATAGATGATGGATCTCAGACTGCGGATTACCTGATAGAGGCAAAGCCATATGTCCCAATGGATGCAGAGCCATATGTTCTGAGGGGTACAAGGCCATACGTCTCGTCAGACGCAGGATCATACAATCTGTTAGAGCAAGAGTCAGCACCAGCTTGGGTTCCCGCTGCCGTTGCAGCAAGGGAACTTCCTCGATAGCATAACAGAATATTACAGAATAAGCAATGTGAACTAAATAAATTTTGAATTCTACAAAGAAGTACAAGGGAGGTTCATCAACATACTAGAAGGTTTGGAATTATACACCAGGGTCTTCTCAGAGAGTGGAGAACAAAATATTCTTGACAGCATTTTTGATCTAAGGGACAGAGGTCGAGCAGGCTTGCTCATGGAAAGGACCTATTCTGAGTTGAGGAAATGGATGCGAGGAAAAGGGAGAATTACTATTCAGTGTGGCTGCTGCTACAAAATTATAAATGGTGAAAAAGGGAATCCACCTAAGATTCTTAGACATGATTAGGTGGATCCACTACTGCTAATGATAAAGTGGATGATTAAAAAAGTGGTCAGGTGGAGTATACTGCCCGCTAATTGCATTCCTAATAGTTGCATTATCAACATCTAAGATGAGGGAGATTGCATTCCTCCACATATAGACCACCATGACTTCGTGAGACCTTTCTGCATGGTCTCAGTCATGAGTAAAAGCAATATCTTATTTGGGAAAGAAATTGACATCATTGGCCCTGGTGAGTTTAGAGGATCTGTGAAGATTCCCCTACCAGTTGGCTCAGTACTTGTTCTCAAAGGCAACGTAACGGACATCGCCAAGCACTGTATTCCAGGAGTACGACACCGTACGGTGTCTGTGACCTTCCGACTGATGGACGACAGCAAAATACCGTACGGATTTCAGCCAAATCCAGTACTGGAAGAGCTGCTACCATACGACTTATGAGAGGCTTGTACCTCTAAGTACATGTAAAAGGAACTCTATTCTGGAGCATGGCTTAGAAGGTCTGCTCGATCGGGAGCTTGTCACAACAGGAACAGGTAGTCAAAGGATTCTTTTCTGCTTTACTACATTACAACAAACATGATATATATCAGAGATACTTAGCCTATGATATGTACTTGGCGTGAGATAATTTGGATGTACTTTGATGCAGTTAACCTATTGTACTTTTTGAGGCCTTAGCCTATACTCAACCTGTAACACTTATTGGAGTAGATAAATGAAGTTTCTTTTAGAAATTTGTTTGTTTGTTCAATTGTATTTTTGTACAATGTATAAAAGCCATGAACTATATGTTGGTTCAAAATTACAATGAACAAAGAACAAAACAATAAAATTTGACAATAACAAAAAAATAAAAAAATAAAATAACCAATAAACAAACAACAAAATAAATCTCTTTTGAAAAATCAACCAACTAAAAATAAATTTTTGAAAACATATTTTGAAAATTGAACATGATAAAAAGAACAAAAAAAGAAAAAAAATCTGTTTGAGTTGATTCTCTCAATTTTGAGGTCTATTACTCTTTGCTCACGCAGTACAACTATCTTTGTCTGCACTAATTCTCTTAACATCCCGTGGAGTTTCACATTCTGCACAAAACCTCACAAAATTTCACAAATCTTCTTCAACAATGTCAACCTTTGCACGTGACACGTATCTTTAAATTCGACACCACCAATTCTCATTTTAGAATCAGTCCCCAACTTTTGATTCACTTCTTTCAAGGTCAGTCCTTAACTTCCGACTCTCTTTTGAGATTAATCATTAACTTTCAATTCTCATTTTTAAATCAGTCCTTAACTTCTAATTCACTCCTTTGAGGTCGGTTCTTTATCTTTTGAGATTGCTCATTAACTTTCAATTCTCATATTTGAAACAGTCCTTAACTTCTGATTCAAGCCTTTGAGGTCAATCCTTACCTTCTGACACTCTCTTCGAAAACTGATCCTTAACTTTCAATTCTCATTTTTTGAATCAGTCCTAAATTTTTGATTCACTCCTTTGAGGTCGGTCCTTACCTTCCGACACTCTCTTTTGAGATTGATCATTAACTTTCAATTCTCATTTTTGAATCAGTCCTTAACTTCTAATTCACTCCTTTGAGGCCGGTCCTTACCTTTCGACACTCTCTTTTGAG
Source organism: Phalaenopsis hybrid cultivar (assembly GCA_002079205.1). Lineage (NCBI taxonomy): Eukaryota > Viridiplantae > Streptophyta > Magnoliopsida > Asparagales > Orchidaceae > Phalaenopsis > Phalaenopsis hybrid cultivar. The sequence continues at coordinate 24,550 of JXCR01140896.1, forward strand.
ATTGATCATTAACTTTCAATTCTCATTTTTTGAATCAGTCCTTAACTTCTGATTCACTTTTTTGAGGTTAGTCCTTACCTTCCAACACTCTCTTTTGAGATTGATCATTAACTTTCAATTCTCATTTTTGAATCAGTCCTTAACTTCTGATTCACTCCTTTCAGGTCAGTTTTTAAGTTCCGACTCTCTTTTGAGATTGATCATTAAATTTCAATTCTCATTTTTGAATCAGTCCCCAATTTCTGATTCACTCCTTTTGAGGCAGGTCTTTAACTTCTGACTCTCTTTTGAGATTGATCATAACTTTCAATTCTCATTTTTAAATTAGTCCTTAACTTCTGATTCACTCTTTTGAGGTCGGTCCTTACCTTCAGACACTCTCTTTTGAAATTGATCGTTAACTTTCAATTCTCATTTTTGGAATTAGTCCTCAAATTTCGATTCACTCCTTTCAAGATCGGTCTTTAACTTCTGACTCTCTTTTGAAATTAATCCTTAACTTTCAATTCTCATTTTTGAATTAGTCATTAACTTCTGATTCACTCATTTGAGTTTGGTCCTTACCTTCCGATAATCTCTTTTAAGATTGATCATTAACTTTCAATTCTCATTTTCAAATTAGTCCTTAACTTCTGGTTCACTTCTTTGAGGTCAGTCCTTACCTTTTGACACTCTCTTTTGAGATTGATCATTAAATTTTAATTCACATTTTTGAATTAGTCCTTAATTTTTGATTCACCTCCTACATTCCGACTCTTATTCTGAGATTGATGCCTAAATTTCAATTCAAGTTTTGGGATCAGTTCCTAAATTCTAGTACCCTCCTTTCAAGGTCGCTACCTAAATTTCGACTCTCTTTTTGTAATCGATACCTAAATTTGAATTCCCACCCTAAGATCAGCACTTACAATTTGATTCCCATCCTCTATAAAAAACTTGAAATCTGATAACTCAAAACCCACTCTCCAATCCCCAGCGAGAGTTCCTACTTCTTGATTTCAATCAAATATTCACTTGCTAACTCCCCAGCAAATACAAATAACACACAATTCTACACCTCTTTCCAAGTCTATTGACTTAGTAGTTTACGTTGGTTTTGTTGATCTCGTCGGTCAACGCCAATACGCGCGGTGTGCTTGCCCAACACACCCCACCTATTGGGGGTCCATTTATTGACCTCACTTTTGGTTGAGGTCTAGTTCTTCCTCTTTAGTAGCCTAGGATTTAGCCAAAAGACTTTCTTGTTGACTATTCCTAGAAAGCTAGAAAAGAAAACCTCACAATTAGAAATTCTAAACTCCTCTTTACTCAACTTGAGGCTCTACATATTGGTCCTGACCTCTAGCACTTAATAGGCGAGCTCATTATGAGGGAGCTCAAGGAGAGTTCCCATAGGACTGTTTGACCTTAGGGTTGACCCTAAGTGTTGGTCTAGAGCTAAGGCACTAACTACAATCACCTCACTCACAATCACTCAGTACCCTAAACCTAAAATTTTCTTGACCTTAATCCCTTAATCCTTTGAGAGACTCAGGTAGATGGTCCCTTAAACCCTTCGACCCTAGGCTAGGGTTTAGCTAAGACCAGTACATAGAGGACCCAAATGGGGTTTTTATTAGTCTATGGCTTATTTATGGTGGTTAGCTCCTCAATTCTACCAATGATACCCAACTCGGCCCTTTTGCCCCTAAACTCTCCCAAATTACTTAAATACCATTTAAACCCTAAATTTGGCAAAAATTCCCAAATTTACCAAAAATACTAAAATTTGTTCAAAATTCATTTCAAACCTTTTGAAAATACCCAAGTTACCAAAAATCACAAAAAATTACCAAATTACCAAAATACCCCTCCTTAGCCAAAAATTTCAAAATTTCCGAAAAAATCTGAAAATTTTCCAAAACCTTCCAAATATTCCTAATTTGATTTTTCTCAATTACCACATGACCCAATTTGGCCTATTTGACCATCTTTGTCCAAAACCCCTAAATTGCCCTTAAGAGGCCCCATCTCCCCAAATCCACCACAAATGTCCATCAAATTGGCCCTAATTTCCTTCAATTTTAATCCTAAAATTAAATTCACCTTCCATGTGACTAATTTAAACAAAATCCAAGATCAATTGACCCATGCTTTGAGCCCAAGTTTGATTTAGATCAAAGCCCAAATTTTGGCCACATGATCTAATCTCACCCAATTAAACCCATAGCCCACTCAATTTGCCACAATTTATGTTAAAACATCTTCATAAAATTCCTACACATCAAACTTCACCTTCAATTGGCCTTGATGAAGCATAAATTGTATTTAATTTTAACCTAAGTCAAGAGCCCCAAATTTTGCCCCAAATTGGCTATGCCTCCAAATTTCACCAAATTGATTGTCTTTGCCCCAAAATTTCCATTCCATTCCTTCATGAAAAATATTCATAGCAGCTTGCCTGATCATTTGGACCATTCAATTGAGCCAAATTCTAAGCCTAGCACAAGCAAGACCCAAGTCTAGCCCAACATGCCCAAATTCACTTAAATTCTAAAATCCTTCAAATTGAAACCCCAATTAAACTCAAAATCCTTTCAATCCTTTACCAAAAATGTTCATTACAGTCATCTACATCAAATGAATCAATCAATTGGGCTAATTAACATGGCTATTTGAGCCTAAACTAAAGTCTTGGTCATTTGCACTCACTTGGACACATGCACCAAAATTGACCTAGACATGTCAAATTGGTCAAGGCAAGGCCACCACAGCCAAAATTTGGACCCTATTGACCAAGAAAAACCCCATGGAACCACCCAAATGAGACATGGACCAAGGGATCCCCAAATTATGGTATTTCATTCCATATTTGCTTAAGCCAAGGATATTTTTGCCAAACTAAACACAAACACATTTAATTGTTGTAACATATTCTCCTGACTCACCTAACCTCCTAGCCACCTCCCTTGGCCTGGCTGGCAGGCCTTGTGGCCAAAAAATGTCCAAACCAAGAGCCACCCCCATGGAATCAAACCCAATTCAAACTTAGAGGCTACATCATCCAAATTAAATCGTAGAGCCTCTTTGCCCTCCACCTTAGCAAGCATTTTCAACCCCCAATTGGCCATGACAGCCACCCTAAAGCCCAATTTATAAAAACCACACTTCCACGGCCATGGAGGGTGTGCTAAAAATTTTTCAAAGAGGGCCCTCCAAATTACTCCTAGGTCCTCTTTGAGAACTCCTCAGTGCAACCCAACCACCACATTGCCCTGAATCCCATTGCGGGAGTTCAGTTTTTGAGCTCAAAACCTTGCCGGAGACAAGATAGATCTCTCCACACTTATAAAATCTACCAAAATAAAATTAAACTCACCCACACCTTCACCACAGAGAAAGAACAAGAAGCCCCATCAAATCCCCCACACCTAGACGAGCATCTAGAAACAAACCGCACTTAATTTGGTTAAGAAATGAGTGAGATCTTAAGCTTTAAAAAGGATGGTTCTCAGGCTAAGGCTTTGGGGATGAAGAAGGGGAGCCGTCTGATCACGTGTTTATCTCATCAACAGATGAGATCTAGCCAGCCAGCGATTTCATACATGAACCGCGGGCCTAGTAAGTGCTGAGTTGGATGGCGGGGCCAAATGAAAGCGCGCCACATGGAGTTTTGGATTTGCCTAGGATCCAGTCAGCGCCGCACGTTTAAATAGATAAATAAGGTATTTTATGATTTAAATAAATAGCCTTAACTTTAAAAATCCATATCATTGTGTAGAAAAATCACAAAAATAAAATAAAAAAACCTCTTGCTCAGTAAATAGAAGAGGATAATGTGGGAATAATTTGAAGTTTGTTTGATGCATATTTTATTTTTAATTAATTAAACACTATTTTAAGTATTTTAATTCTCCATGCATGTAGACACTTCACCATGATTTTAAATTTTAACATGTTGTTGCTTCTGTCTTAGGGAACATCCTCTGATATTTCCAAAGTCAGAGTATATCTCTAAAGAGAGAACCATATTTTTCATGTTTATGTCTATTATTTGCATGAATTAAACATAATAATTAGTATGTTTCTTAGAAAAATCCAATAAAATTTTGAAAGGTTTGTTATGACCAGAGAACGCTTTGGAAAATATTTCATGGGTTAAGTCATTAAGAAAGCACTTAATTTACACCAACCATAAAACACAAATAAAATTAGTTTTGGGAAACACAAACATCTAAATGACTTAATTTTTAATCTTCACTGTGATTTAAAGTTCAGAGAACTCTCTATAAAAATTTCAAAACATTTGGAGCTCATTTAATAACTCAATTTGATTTTTCAAGTTAAATGTCATTTTTAACACTAAAATGATTTTTAAAAATTAAAATATATTTCAAAAAATTATAAAAATTATTTTTTAGAGTTTTCTGTAATCAGAGTAAATTCCTAAAAAGAAAATTTGTAATTAAAATAAAAACTCCATTTTCAAGCTTTTCCTTAATATTTAAATAACTAAAAAATGATTAAAATCACAAAAATAATAAAATTTGTGGAAATGTTCTAAATTGTTTCTAAAGCACTTAAGAATAATTGGAATATTTTTCCTAATTTTATAAGTGAAGTTATTGAATTTTAAAGCTTAAAATAATTTTTAAAGTCTAAAAGTTGATTTTCACTAAAATAATTCTAATAATTCAAAGACAAATCAAAAAAATATAAAGTTTGTTTCTTTGCGTCCTTTGACATAATAGAAATTTAGTAAAAATATAAAACTTAATTTTCCACATTTAAAATATTTTATAATTAATAAATACTTCAAAATTTAAAATAATTCTTAAAATTCAAATTAAACACAATAAGTCATGAAATTTTTCTCCAATCCTTCCCTAGTATAAGTTTACCTCCAATAAAAATTTCAAAAGATTAGGCTTTTCCTTTGTTAAGTTATGGAATTTTCTTTCAAAAATCTTATTTTTACATTAAAATATATATGTAAATTAAATTAAAATTTGAAAAATCACATTTTCTCCTCTGATGTCTTAATTGACCTATGAGTGAGGTGGGATAAAAGTTCCAAAGTCATTTGAATTAAATTTGGTAAATTATGAAGTGATAGAGCCTTAGGGACAAAAATGTAATTTTTGAAATTTGGCCTTAATTAACATTTAGGCTTAATTCAAGGAGGGGAAATGGTAACCTCTGATTTTAACTAACTTATTTGGATATTGAAACACAAGGGGATTAATTGGTAGGAACCAAGCTCATTCTTTCCATAATCAAGGGATAAATTTGTAATTCCTTAAATTATTAAAATTTGGAAGTCTATTAAATTAAATGAGCTAAGACTTAGGGGTATGATTTTGGGTATTAATAACTCTCTAATTTAATATGCCTACTTGATTTTTAAATGACATTTAAATGTTTTGATAATGAATCATCATCACCTAAAAATTCAATCACTTTCAAAATATAACTATGACATCTATCAAAAGTCTAAAGGGCTTAGTAGTGGCCTAAGCTAAATCAAATCTAATTAAATGAGGATTAGAAAAGTAAACTTAATTTTGAACACCTTTAAAACACTACAAGCCCAAATTAAAAAGCTTGCTAAGTGACTTGATGACATTGACTTGCCCTTTAAAGGGTCTTCACCTACATAACTTCCAAATTAAATGGAAAATAGTAGTTACCCTACTCTTATGGATAATTGAAACATCAATGTTCGCTGAGCATTAAAGGTATTCATAGGATGAATTATTAAGCATCATAATAAGTTTAAATGAGCTCGAGACTTTTCACCAGGTAGTGAGAGGGAAGCATGGACCTACTTCTTTCTCTAGACTTATTGGATACCTCAGAGGCCTACTAAACTTAATATGTTTTGCTTAACAAAAATCATCCTTAATCAAACTAATAGGGACCCACCAAGATATGACCTAGGCATAGGTAGGTCACCAAAACCTTACTTTTCCTCTTTACATAAAAGGCTCTAACATGCATTTTGAGTTTCAGGTGGTGGAATAAGAAGACCCGTTAGGTACGCTTTATAGTTTACAGTATTGTCTTTTCTTAAGCTTTCCACACTGTGCTTACTTACCTGCATGTATGAACAAACACAAAAATTGCATGAATAAATAACAACGTCACCCTGCATGAAAATTAAAATTGTGAGGATAGCCACAAAACCAAAACCAAAACCAACACTAAAATCAGTCAAGATAAAAATCACCTCCACAACATTCAAAATATTAGACAACTCAAAATTTAATCACAAACATCACACAAAACAACAACTACAACTAAATTAAGACGTCTCTATTGGATGATTGAGAATTCCTCAAAGGAGGTAACCTACGGTTGCTAACAAGGCTTCCCACGGTCTAAATGAAAGTATGGAACTCATTAGGTTGAGTTTAGTAAATTCATTTGGACTAAGTGAATCCAATAGAAAATAGTGGTGCCGGAATGAGGGAACCATGGGACCCTAACTATTGTCACTCTAATAAACTTTAACATCCCCTATAACATTTAAAGAACTTCAACCATAGGGCCGTCTGATTTGACATCATAACTTGACACCATAAAAAACTTAAACTCGTCACGACAAGGAGCTTGGATTTAGCATGGTGTGCAGCACGGCCATCTTCAACAGCAAAACATGTCTTCCCTAGCAAAACCAATTCCTTCCTTAAAATTAAATAACCAAGCCATAGGACTTCAAGGTTGTTTGCTTATGCAACATAAATTCTCAACTTATCTTTAGGCCTTTACACAACCATGTTGTGCAATCTAAGCCCTAACACGTCTTAGGATTCCAGGGTTATTGTCCATCACGACCTAAATCCTCACATTTCATATGCTATTTGTGTGATCGTTTCACATAAGTGCAAGCCCAAATAAATAAAATCTGCAGGATGAAACACATAAATACTTCTCCTCAAAACTGAAGCCAAACCATAGGATGGACTGGAAAGTGACCAGAGAAAAATATGTTGACATTTTCATACCTATTTTATACTTTTTTTATGATATTGCACTTTAAAAAAAGGTATTTTTGATGTTTTATTGCAGGAATGATAAATTAGGGTCAATGGAGCAAAATGATGCAAAAAGGAGTAAATTTGGAGTGAAAAGGACCAAAATGTAGAGATTTGAACTAGGGCGCCGACGGCGCCATCGACGCCACCGACGGCGAGCTTTTACCGAGGCTNATAAAAATGAGCGAATTTGGAGCAAAAAAGACCAAAATGTGAAGATTTGAACTAGGCCGTCGACGGCACCCTCGACCCCACCGACGATGAATTTTTCCCGAGACTACAAGATAAAATTCTTCAGAAGCCCGCCGATGGCGCCATTGAGGCCGCCGACAGCGAGATCGACGGTTATGCCTACTCAAGCTTTGGATAAGGCTAAAGTTTGAAGGGATGCTTAGGCAACTCTTGGGAAAGCTCATCCACAACTATAAAAGATTATTTTGGCTAAAAATTGGAGAGCCTCGAGAAGGAGGGAAAGAATCTAGGGAGAAAGAAAGTGCTAGAGANTAAAAGTGGGGAGAACCTGGAGAGTTTGTGGAGGTTAGAAAGGTTCCATTAGTGTGTAACAATTGTGAGGATTTCTTCAAGAAATTGTAAAAGTGGAGGGAAAGTGAGAGATTTCTTCCTCCTTGCTACTTTGAAGAGGAATTCTATGTATTGTAAAGAAAGGAAGAAATTCAGAGGGACTTCGGGGATTATTCTTGGGGAGAATTTAGAGATAAGTTATTTACTTATTGTAGTTTGTATGACTTTGATTTGATATATGAATCCTGAGTTTTGTTGTGTTTTCCTCATGAGTTCTGAGTAGTTTTCTCTGTCTTTCTCCTTGTCTCAAAATTTGTGAAATGATGATTTGAATTGGTGAAGCCATGAAAATATTTAAGAAATATTGATGATCTTTTCACTTTGATCTTAATATACTTTCAATCTGGTCAATTGATTTGTTAAAATATGTTGAGTTTTACAACTAAAGTGAAGATNCTAAGGTTGACCACAAAAGACCATCCATGATAGTACGCCAACTGGGGGCCTGGTCACTGTTGATAATGAATGATTGTCTGAAGCTCCGCTATGAAGAACACAACACATAATTGGTAGCCTCTGAAAGCAGAGGGCTTTCTTAAGAGAGGAGAAAAGATGCCAAAAAGAGGCAGAAAAATCCCCTATTCTTAAGGGGAACATTTATTATCAAGGCATGAGAGAAACTTCTTCAAGCTTGCCTGCCACAGATGATGAATCCAGGTTTGTCACAGAGCTAGAAATACCATTAGCTTTAGATGTTCTATGCATGGGTAGCCCTACTTGCAACGCTGAAATACTTGCATGATTGTCGGCTACGGGGGCATTTATGAAATGCTCGGACTGCAATGCCTCGCACCTACATCACTACAGTACCTTAGAGGAGTACGCCTCTACAAATGATGGATCTCAGACTGCGGATTACCTGATAGAGGCAAAGCCATATGTCCCAATGGATGTAGAGCCATATGTTCTGAGGGGTACAAGGCCATACGTCCCATCAGACGCAAAATCATACAATCTGTTAGAGCCAGAGTCAGCACCAGCTTGGGTTCTCGTTGCCGTTCAAGCAAGGGAACTTCCTCAATAGCATAACAGAATATTACAGAATAAGCAAACTGAACAAAATAAATTTTGAATTCTACGAAGAAGTACAAGGGAGGTTTATCAACATACTAGAAGGTTTGGAATTATACACCAGGGTCTTCTAAGAGAGTGAAGAACAAAATATTCTTGACAGCATTTTTGATATAAGGGACAGAGGTCGAGCAGGCTTGCTCATGGAAATGACCTATTTTGAGCTGAGGAAATGGATGCGAGGAAAAGGGAGAATTACTATTCAGTGTGGTTGCTGCTACAAAATTATAAATGGTAAAAAAGGGAATCCACCTAAGATTCTTAGACATGATTAGGTGGATCCACAACTGCTAATGATAAAGTGGATGATTAAAAAAGTGGTCAGGTGGAGTATACTGCCCACTAATTACATTCCTAATAGTTGCATTATCAACATCTACAATGAGGGAGATTGTATTCCTCCACATAAAGACCACCATGACTTCATGAGACCTTTCTGCATGGTCTCATTCATGAGTAAAAGCAATATCTTATTTGGGAAAGAAATTGACATCATTGGCCCTGGTGATTTTAGAGGATCTGTGAAGATTCCCCAACCAGTTGGCTCAGTACTTGTTTTCAAAGGTAACGTAGCGGACATCGCCAAGCACTATATTCCAGGAGTACAACACCGTAGGGTGTCTGTGACCTTCCGACTGATGGATGACAGCAAAATACCGTACGGATTTCAGCCAAATCTAGTACTGGAAGAGCTGCTACCATACAACCTATGAGAGGGTTGTACCTCTAAGTACGTGTAAAAGGAACTCTATTCTGGAGCATGGCTTAGAAGGTCTGCTCGATTGGGAGCTTGTCACAACAAGAACATGTAGTCAAAGGATTCTTTTCTGCTTTACTACATTACAACAAACATGATATATATCAGAGATAATCAGCCTATGATATGTACTTGGCATGAGATAATTTGGATGTACTTTGATGCAGTTAACCTATTGTACTTTTTGAGGCCTTAACCTATACTCAACCTGTAACACTTATTGGAGTAGATAAATGAAGTTTCTTTTAGAAATTTGTTTGTTTGTCCAATTGTATTTTTGTACAATGTATAAAAGCCATGAACCATACGTTGGTTCAAAATTATAATGAACAAAGAACAAAACAACAAAATTTGAAAATAATAAAAAAATAAAAAAAATAAAATAACTAATAAACAAACTACAAAACAAATCTCTTTTGAAAAATCAACCAACTAAAAGTAAATTTTTGAAAACATATTTTGAAAATTAAACATGATAAAAAGAACAAAAAAAGAAAATAAATCTGTTTGAGCTGATTCTTTCAATTTTGAGGTCTCTTACTCTTTGCTCACGCAGTACAACTATCTTTATCTGCACTAATTCTCTTAACATCCCGTGGAGTTTCACATTCTGCACAAAACCTCACAAAAGTTCACAAATCTTCTTCAACAATGTCAACCTTTGCGCATGACACGTATCTTTAATTTCGACACCACCATTTCTTATTTTACCCCAACTTCTGATTCACTCCTTTCAAGGTCAGTCCTTACGTTCCAACTCTCTTTTGAGATTAATCATTAACTTTCAATTCTCATTTTTAAATCAGTCCTTAACTTCTAATTCACTCCTTTGAGGTCGGTCCTTACCTTTTGACATTATCTTTTGATATTGCTCATTAACTTTCAATTCTCATATTTGAAACAGTTCTTAACTTCTGATTCAAGCCTTTGAGGCCAATCCTTACCTTCCGACACTCTCTTCAAAAACTGATCCTCAAATTTCAATTCTCATTTTTTGAATCAGTCCTAAATTTTTGATTCACTCCTTTGAGGTCGGTCCTTACCTTCCGACACTCTCTTTTGAGATTGATCATGAACTTTCAGTTCTCATTTTTGAATCACTTCTTAATTTCTAAATCACTCCTTTGAGGTCGGTCCTTACCTTCCGACACTCTCTTTTGAGATTGATCATTAACATTCAATTCTCATTTTTTGAATCAGTCCTTAACTTCTGATTCACTCCTTTGAGGTTAGTCCTTACCTTCCGACACTCTCTTTTGAGATTGATCATTAACTTTTAATTCTCATTTTTGAATTAGTCCTTAACTTCTGATTCACTCTTTTCAGGTCAGTTTTTAAGTTCCGACTCTCTTTTGAGATTGATCATTAAATTTCAATTCTCATTTTTGAATCAGTCCCCAATTTCTGATTCACTCTTTCTGAGGTCGGTCTTTAACTTCTGACTCTCTTTTGAGATTGATCATAACTTTCAGTTCTCATTTTTAAATTAGTCCTTAACTTCTGATTCACTCCTTTGAGGTCGGTCCTTACCTTCAGACACTCTCTTTTGAAATTGATCGTTAACTTTCAATTTTCATTTTTTGAATCAGTCCTCAACTTTTGATTCACTCCTTTCAAGGTCGGTCTTTAACTTCCGACTCTCTTTTTAAATTGATCCTTAACTTTCAATTCTCATTTTTGAATTAGTCATTAACTTCTGATTCACTCATTTGAGGTCGGTCCTTGCCTTTCGATAATCTCTTTTAAGATTGATCATTAACTTTCAATTCTCATTTTCGAATCAGTCCTTAACTTCTGGCTCACTCTTTTGAGGTTGGTCCTTACCTTTCAGCACTCTCTTTTGAGATTGATCATTAAATTTCAATTCTCATTTTTGAATTAGTCCTTAATTTTTGATTCACCTCTTACATTCCGACTCTTATTCTGAGATTGATGCCTAAAACTCAATTCAAATTTTGGGATCAGTTCCTAAATTCTGGTTCCCTTCTTTCAAGGTCGCTACCTAAATTCCGACTCTCTTTTTGTAATCAATACCTAAATTTCAATTCCCACCCTGGGATCAGCACTTACAATCTGATTCCCATCCTCTATAAAAAACTTGAAATCTGATAACTCAAAACCCACTCTCCAATCCCCAGCGAGAGTTCCTACTTCTTGATTTCGATCAAATATTCACTTGCTAACTCCCCAGTAGATACAAATAACACACAATTCTACACCTCTTTCTAAGTCTATTGACTTAGTAGTCTACGTTGTTTTTGTTGATCTCGTCGGTCAACGTCAATACGCGCGGTGTGCTTGCCTAGCACACCACACCTATTGGGGGTCCATTTGTTGACCTTACTTTTGGTTGAGGTCTAGTTCTTCCTCTTTAGTAGCCTACGGTTTAGCCAAAAGACTTTCCTGTTGACTATTCCTAGAAAACTAGAAAAGAAAACCTCAGAATTAGAAATTCTATACTCCTCTTTACTCAACTTGAGGCTCTACATATTGGTCCTGACCTCTAGCACTTAATAGGTGAGCTCATTATGAGGGAGCTCAAGAAGAGTTCCCATAGGACTGTTTGACCTTAGGGTTGACCCTGTGTGTTGGTTTAGAGCTAAGGCACTAACTACAATCACCTCACTCACAATCACTCAGTACCCTAAACCTAAAATTTTCTTGACTTTAATCCCTTAATCCTTTGAGAGACTCAGGTAGATGGTCCCCTGAACCCTTCGACCCTAGGCTAGGGTTTAGCTAAGACCAGTACATAGAGGACCCAAATGGGCTTTTTATTGGTCTATGGCTTATTTATGGTGGGTAGCTCCTCAATTCTACCAATGATACCCAACTTGGCCCTTTTGCCCCTAAACTCTCCCAAATTACTTAAATACCATTTAAAACCTAAATTTGGCCAAAATTCCCAAATTTACCAAAAATACTCAAATTTGTTCAAAATTCATTTCAAACCTTTTGAAAATACCAAAATTACCAAAAATCACAAAAAAATTACCAAATTACCAAAATACCCCTCCTTAGCCAAAAATTTCAAAATTTCCCAAAAATATGAAAATTTCCCAAAACCTTCCAAATATTCCTACTTTGATTTTTCTCAATTACTACATTACCCAATTTGGCCTATTTGACCATCTTTGTCCAAAACCCCTAAATTGCCCTTAAGAGGCCCCATCTCCCCAAATCCACCTCAAATGTCCATCAAATTGGCCCTAATTTCCCCCAATTTTAATCCTAAGATTAAATTCACCTTCCATGTGACTAATTTAAACCAAATACAAGATTAATTGACCCATGCTTTGAGCCCAAGTTTGATTTAGATCAAAGCCCAAATTTTGGCCACATGATCTAATCTCACCCAATTAAACGCATAGCCCACTCAATTTGCCACAATTTATGTTAAAAAATCTTCATAAAACTCCTACACATCAAACTTCACCTTCAATTGGCCTTGATGAAGCATAAATTTTATTTAATTTTAACATAAGTCAAGAGCTCCAAATTTTGCCCCAAATTGGCTATGCCTCCAAATTTCACCAAATTGATTGCCTTAGCCCCAAAATTTCCATTCCATTCCTTCATGAAAAATATTCATAGCAGCTTGCCTGATCATTTGGACCATTCAATTGAGCCAAACTCCAAGCCTAGCGCAAGCAAGACCCAAGTCTAGCCCAACATGCCCAAGTTCACTTAAATTCCAAAATCCTTCAAATTGAAACCCCAATTGAACTCAAAATCCTTTCAATCCTTCACAAAAAATGTTCATTACAGTCATCTACATCAAATGCATCAATCAATTGGGCCAATTAAAATGGTTATTTGAGCCCAAACTAAAGTCTTGGTCATTTGCACCCACTTGGACACATGCACCAAATTGACCAAGACATGTCAAATTGGTCAAGGCAAGGCCACCACAGCCAAAATTTGGACCTTATTGACCAAGACAAACCCCATGGAACCACCCAAATGAGACATGGACCAAGGGATCCCCAAATTATGGGATTTCATTCCATATTTGCTTAAGCCAAGGATATTTTTGCCAAACTAAACACAAACACATTTAACTGCTGTGACATATTCTCCTGACTCACCTAACCTCCTAGCCACCTCCTCTGGCCTGGCCGGCAGGCCTTGTGGCCAAAAAATGTCCAAACCAAGAGCCACCCCCATGGAATTAAAACCAATTCAAACTTAGAGGCTACCTCATCCAAATTAAATCGTAGAGCCTCTTTGCCCTCCACCTTAGCAAGCATTTTCAACCCCCAATTGGCCATGACAACCACCCTAAAGCCCATTTTATAGAAACCACACTTCCACGACCATGGAGGGTGTGCTAAAAATTTTTCAAAGAGGGCCCTCCAAATTACTCCAAGGTCCTCTTTGAGAAATCCTCAGTGAAACCCAACCACCACATTGCCCTGAATCCCGTTGCGGGAGTTCAGTTTTTGAGCTCAAAACCTTGTCGGAGACAAGACAGATCTCTCCACACTTATAAACTCTACCAAAATAAAATTAAACTCACCCACACCTTTACCACAGGGAAAGAAGAAGAAGCCCCATCAAATCCCCCACACCTAGTCGAGCATCTAGAAACAAATCGCACTTAATTTGGTTAAGAAATGAGTGAGATCTTAAGCTTTAAAAATGGATGGTTCTCAGGCTAAGGCTTTGGGGATGATGACGGGGAGCCGTTTGATCTCGTGTTTATCTCATCAACAGATGAGATCTAGCAAGCCAGCGATTTCATACATGAACCGCGAGCCTAGTCAGTGCTGAGGTGGATGGCAGCGCCGAATGGGAGCGCGCCACATGGAGTTTTGGATCTGCCTAGGATCCAGTTAGTGCCGCACGTTTAAATAGATAAATAGGGTATTTTATGATTTAAATAAATAGCCCTAACATTAAAAATCCATATCATTGTGTAGAAAGATCACAAAAATAAAATAAAAAAACCCTCTTGCTTAGTAAATAGAAGAGGATAATGTGGGAATAATTTGAAGTTTGTATGATGCATATTTTATTTTTAATTAATTAAACACTATTTTAAGTATTTTAATTCTCCATGGATGTAGACACTTCACCATGACTTTAAATTTTAACATGTTGTTGCTTTTGTCTTAGGGAACATCCTCTGATTTTTCCAAAGTCAGAGTATATCTCTAAAGAGAGAACCATATTTTTCAAGTTTATGTCTATTATTTGCATGAATTAAACATAATAATTAGTATCTTTCTTAGAAAAATCCAAGAAAAATTTGAAAGGTTTGTTATGACCAGAGAACGCTTTGGAAAATATTTCATGGGTTAAGTCATTAAGAATGCACTTAATTTACACCAACCATTAAACACAAATAAAATTAATTTTGGGAAACACAAACATCTAAAAGACTTAATTTTTAATCTTCACTGTGATTTAAAGTTGAGAGAACTCTCTATAAAAATTTCAAAACATTTGGAGCTCATTTAATAACTCAAATTGATTTTTCAAGTTAAATGTCATTTTTAACAATAAAATAATTTTTAAAAATTAAAATATAATTCAAAAAATTATAAAAATTATTTTTTAGAGGTTCTCTGTAATCAGAGTAAATTCCTAAAAAGAAAATTTGTAATTAAAATAAAAACTCCATCTTTAAGCTTTTCCTTAATATTTAAATAACTAAAAAAATGATAAAAATCACAAAAATAATAAAATTTATGGAAATGTTCTAAATTGTTTCTAAAGCACCTAGAAATAATTGAAATTTTTTCTAATTTTATAAGTGAAGTTATCGAATTAAAGCTTAAAATAATTTTTAAAAGCTAAAAGTTGATTTTCACTAAAATAA
Organism: Phalaenopsis hybrid cultivar; assembly: GCA_002079205.1. Taxonomy (NCBI): domain Eukaryota; kingdom Viridiplantae; phylum Streptophyta; class Magnoliopsida; order Asparagales; family Orchidaceae; genus Phalaenopsis; species Phalaenopsis hybrid cultivar. Next base: position 39,800 of record JXCR01140896.1, read on the forward strand.
TTCTAATAATTCAAAGACAAATCAAAAAAATATAAAGTTTGTTTCTTTGCGTCCCTTGACATAATAGAAATTTAGTAAAAATATAAAACCTAATTCTTCACATTTAAAATATTTTATAAATAATAAATACTTCAAAATGTAAAATAATTCTTAAAATTCAAACATAACACAATAAGTCATGAAATTTTTCCCCAATCCTTCCCTAGTATAGGTTTATCTCCAATAAAAATTTCAAAAGATTAGGCTTTTTCTTTGTTAAGTTATGGAATTTTCTTTGAAAAATCTTATTTTTACATTAAAATAAATATGTAAATTAAATTAAAATTTGAAAAATCACATTTTCTCCTCTGATGTCTTAATTGACCTATGAGTGAGGTGGGATAAAAGTTCCAAAGTCATTTGAATTAAATTTGGTAAATTATGAATATCAGAGCCTTAGGGACAAAAATGTAATTTTTGAAATTTGGCCATAATTAACATTTAGGCTTAATTCAAGGAGGGGAAAGGGTAACCTCTGATTTTAACTAACTTATTTGGATATTGAAACATAAGGGGATTAATTGGTAGGAACCAAGCTCACTCTTTCCATAATCAAGGGATAAATTTGTAATTCCTTAAATTAATAAAATTTGGAAGTCTATTAAATTTAATGAGCTTAGACTTAGGGTTATGTCCTTGGGTATTAATAACTCTCTAATTTAATATGCCTACTTGATGTTTAAATGACATTTAAATGTTTTGATAATGAATCATCATCACCTAAATATTCAATCACTTTCAAAATATAACTAAGACATCTATCAAAAGTCTAAAGGGCTTAGTAGTGACCTAAGCTAAATCAAATCTAGTTAAATGAGGATTAGAAAAGTAAACTTAATTTTGAACACCTTTAAAACACTACAAGCCCAAATTAAAAAGCTTGCTAAGTGACTTGATGACATTGACTTGCCCTTTAAAGGGTCTTCACCTACATAACTTCCAAATTAAATGGAAAATAGTAGTTACCCTACTCTTATGGATAATTGAAACATCAATGTTCGCTGAGCATTAAAGGTATTCATAGGATGAATTATTAAGCATCATAATAAGTTTAAATGAGCTCGAGACTTTTCACCAGGTAGTGAGAGGGAAGCATGGACCTACTTCTTTCTCTAGACTTATTGGATACCTCAGAGGCCTACTAAACTTAATATGTTTTGCTTAACAAAAATCATCCTTAATCAAACTAGTAGAGACCCAGCAAGATATGACCTAGGCTTACGTAGGTCACTAAAACCTTACTTTTTTGCTTTACATAAAAGGCTCTAACATGCATTTTGAGTTTCAGTTGGTGGAATAAGAAGACCCGTCAGATACGCTTTTATAGTTTACAGTATTGTCTTTTCTTAAGCTTTCCACACTGTGCTTACTTACCTGCATGTATGAACAAACACAAAAATTGCATGAATAAATAACAACGTCACCCTGCATGAAATTTAAAACTATGAGGATAGCCACAAAACCAAAACCAAAACCAACACTAAAATTAGTCAAGATAAAAATCACCTCCACAACATTCAAAATATTAGACAACTCAAAATTTAATTACAAACATCACACAAAACAACAACTACAACTAAATTAAGACGTCTCTATTGGATGATTGAGAATTCCTCAAAGGAGGTAACCTACGGTTGCTAACAAGGCTTCCCACGGTCTAAATGAAAGTATGGAACTCATTAGGTTGAGTTTGGTAAATTCATTTGGACTAAGTGAATCCAATAGAAAATAGTGGTGCCGGATTGAGGGAACCATTGGATTCTAACCATTGTCACTCTAATCAACTTTAACATCCCCTATAACATTTAAAGAACTTCAACCATAGGGTTGTCTGATTTGACATCATAACTTGACACCATAAAAAACTTAAACTCGTCACGACAAGGAGCTTGGATCTAGCATGGTGTGCAACACGACCATCTTCAACAACAAAACATGTCTTCCCTAGCTAAACCAATTCCTTCCTTAAAATTAAACAACCAAGCCATATGACTTCGAGGTTATTTGCTTATGTAACATAAATCCTCAACTTATCTTTAGGCCTTTAAACAACCATGTTATGCAATGTAAGCCCTACCACGTCTTAGGATTCCAAGGTTATTGTCCATCACGACCTAAATCCTCACATCTTCTAGGCTATTTGTGTGATCATTTCACATAAATGTAAGCCCAAATAAATAAAATCTGCAGGATGAAACACATAAATACTTCTCCTCAAAATCGAAGCCAAACCATAGGATGGACTGGAAAGTGACCAGAGAAAAATATGTTGACATTTTCATACCTATTTTATACTTTTTTATGATATTGCACTTTAAATAAAGGTATTTTTGATATTTTGTTGTAGGAATGATAAATTAGGGTCAATGGAGCAAAAAGATGCAAAAAGGAGCGAATTTGGAGCGAAAATGACCAAAATGTAGAGAATTGCACTAGGGCGCCGACAATGCCATCGAGGCCGCCGACGGTGAGCTTTTCCCGAGGCTACAGGACAAATTCTCCAGAAGGGCGCCGATGGCGCCATCGAGGCCGCCGACGGCGGGATCGACGGTTATGTGACATGTACAATGGA
>JXCR01140896.1:43016-61916 GCA_002079205.1 Phalaenopsis hybrid cultivar
TATATATATATATATATATAATCGTAGTCAAGTTTTTGGCATCGTGCCAGAATTTAAATCTTCTAGTAGCGTCATCAAATTCTTGTAATTATTGATACACAAAAATTCGGCCAAGTTTTTGGCACCGTTGCCTGGGAGAATTTTAGGAGTAACAGACATATTAGAATTTTTAAAAAGTTTTTACTTAAATTGCAACTTATCTATATATTTATATATTTATATTTATATTTATATTATTGAGTACTAATTTCAAATTGTATGCGCAAATTTGGACCTGAAAATCTTATACCATGCGATTCAGAATTAGAACGAAATGTTAGAAAAATTAGAAAATCAAAAAGAAAACCTAGGCAATGGAAAACCTTATGAATGAACACCAACCTAGACCCTTAAGAGATTATGCAAATCCTGCAGCAGATGAAATTCACTCTTCTATCCAAAATCCTGATATAGCTGCTAATTCATTTAAGCTTAAACCTGCTATTATCCAAATGGTACAAAATAATCAATTTGGAGGTACACCAAATGAAGATCCTAACTTACACCTCGCTAGTTTTTTAGAACTGGATACCTTTAAATATGACAGAGTTTCAAACGATGTTGTTAGACTTAGAATTTTTCCTTTTTCACCAGTTTGGAGGTACACCAAATGAAGATCCTAACTTACACCTCGCTAGTTTTTTAGAACTATGTGCTACACCAAATGAAGATCCTAACTTACACCTCGCTAGTTTTTTAGAACTATGTGCTACTTTTAGGATAGAGTCTCAAACGATGCTATTAGACTTAGACTTTTTCCTTTTTCACTGAGGGATAAAGCTAATAGAGTTTCAAACGATGTTGTTAGACTTAGAATTTTTTCTTTTTCACTGAGGGATAAGGCTAAGATGTGGTTAAATTCTCAAACGATGCTATTAGACTTAGACTTTTTCCTTTTTCACTGAGGGATAAAGCTAAGATGTGAACTTACACCTCGCTAGTTTTTTAGAACTGTGTGCTACTTTTAAATATGACAGAGTTTCGAATGCTGCTATTAGACTTTGACTTTTTCCTTTTTCACTGAGGGATAAAGCTAAGTTATGGTTAAACTCGTTAGCACCTTGATCTATTAGAACTTGGGGAGAACTGTCACAGAAATTTCTATCCAAATATTTCCCTCCATCNTCTCCAGAAGCCCGCCGTCGGCGGCCTTGATGGCCGCTGACGGCGAGATTGATAGTTATGTATACTTGTGCATTGGATAAGGCCGGATTTTGGAGGGGTGCTTAAGCAACTCTTGGGAAAAGTCATCCACATTATTAAAGGGAAGATTTTGGCTTAAAATAAGAGAGTCTAGAGGAGGCGGAGAGAGCTCTAGAGTTCCTGGAGGTTAGAAATGTTCCATTAGAGTGTGAAAATTGTGAGAAATTCTTTAAGAGATTGTAAGAGTGGAGGAAAAGTGAGAGATTTTTTCCTCCTTGCTATTTCGAAGAGGAGTTTTGTGTGTTGTAAGGAAAGGAAGAGATTCAGATGAACTTTGAGGAGTTTTCTTTGGGAGAAATTAGAGATAAGTTTATTTATTAGTTGTAGTTTGTACGACTTTGAATTTATATATGAATTCCAAGTTTTTTTACATTTTCCTCATGAGATCTGAGTAGATTTCTCTGTCTTTCTCCTCGTTTCAAGATTTGTGAAATGATGATTTAAATTGGTAAAGTCATGAAAATGTTTAACAAATTGTGTTGATCTTTTCACTTTGATCTTAATTTTCTTTCAATCTGGGCAATTGATTTGTTAAAATATGTTGAGTTTTGCAACTAAGGTAAAGATTACATCCTAGATTTAGAGAGGTCAAAGCCCTTCGAATTTGGGTGCAAATAAATAGGGAAATAATATTATCAGGCGTAGAATTGGAGATTTTAGTGTGACAGACTAAAATCCCCAATTTGGTCCTATCATTTGGGTACTTATGTGTAGATGTTAGCCCTCAGGTGAGGGGAACGTGAGAGCTCCGAAGTGAGAGCCGGTATCCTCTCAGCCTAGCCGCAGAATCAGTAACTAAGCATAGAATTAGTCAATGTTCTTTATGCCTGGACCACCTAGCTGCAGAATCAGTAATCAGGCATAAGATTAGCCAATGTTCTTTATGCCTGGACCAAAGGGTAAAGAATAGGTACTATTTAGCACAATATAATTTGAACTAATTCACTTTATCCATTTCACTATAATTCCTTGACAAGGAGAAGGATGCTTTCTTATATATTGAATATCACAATCGTACCTTTCTTAGCATATTTAGTTATTTTATGGATAAAATTACATATTTATCTCAATTTCCTATTAGTGACAGATAAGCAAATTGAACTTCGTTATTGTAATTAAAGTATTGCTTTTTATAAAATCTTAGTCCGTAGTTCTAACTTCTGCTTGTGGGATTGATATCTAGGACTCCATTAGAGCCCTATATTACTTCAGCAATACGTATACTTGCGTTGACAAATTCGACTTTAAAATAATTGAATATTAAATTTATTCATCTTTATCAAATCAAACACATATATAAAGTCGCGGTCAAGTTTTTGGGTGCAGTTGTTAGAATTTAATTTTTTTAGTAGCGCCATCAAATTCTTATATTTATCAATTTACAAAAAGTCTGTCAGGAAGTCATCGAGGTTTTCCTCTGGATCTATGACATCCCCTAGATCTTCCTCTTTTTGACTCTATAATAAATGTTCCAAATTTGAATCATTTCCATTTCACACCTCTTTGTTTGATATTTTCTGATTTTTATCGAGAGTTATCTTAGATAACTTCGGTCATTTAGGATGTAATTAACTATTGGGTCTTACCCATATAAGAAGGTCATCTGAACCTAGCTTAATATAAATCCTATTTAATTCTTCGTATTAAATAGGGGAAATTTTCGATAAATAAAACGGTTTTACAGACCAAACGGACGTCATATATTTCTCAGTTTATTTGATCGAGCCTCGTCCTCAAGTCTTGTGTTTATCCTTTGGGATAGATACAGGGTTTGAGGTACAGTGTTGTTTCATTTAAACTATGAAAATTATGGGGTCAGTTTGATTTTATATTTTTCTAAACATTAAAATGTCCTTGTGAAGCGGGCGACATGATTTCAATTCCGGTAACTGACATCTTCTTACGGGCAACTCATCAATAAAAAATAGTGCCGATAAATAGTCAATAGGAAAGTTCTATGGCTAGAACCTAGGCTACTAAAAAAAGAAATAGATAGACCTCAACCAAAAATGAGGTCAACATATAAATAGTTAAATGCTATTTTATAAGGATGATGCAATAGAGATTTAGTGCAAATGATATGTGTCTTCTGGATTCAAATATCATAATAAAAAAATAAGAGGTAGAAAGAAGTTAAATAGAATCATCTTTTTAATCGCTTATTCCACATTTGTAAACTTTATTTACTTTTATTTGTTCTACTTCACATGTCACATAAAATCATAAAAAAAATATGCTAAATCTTTTTTAATGAGTCATATGAGATGGGATCATTCCAAAAATTTTATTTCATAGAACTTGTAACTTGAATTTAAATTTTTGAATGAAATCAATATCACCTCCCTCTATTAAATAAAACTTTTAAATGAAAACAATTTTATTGAAGAAACTACATGATGTTAATTATGTATTGAATGCTAACTCGATAAAGCACTACAGAGAAGTTAACTCATCTACATTGCATGAATTTATCAATGGAATTTACACTTTAATTTAGTAGGAAGAAATTCATTTTTTGATTGTCATTATATGTTTTACATGTTGTATACACCTTAAGTTGAATTAAAAATGCATTCAGATGAAATAACATTGAGAAACTAGTGCCACCCCCTAGAAGAGTTGAGAATGTTTTATTTAAGATCGTTAGAGGCATTCCAAAGATTATAAATTATCGTGAAATATTACACTTGGTGTTATCTATCTTCCTGGAAGAGCAAAATGATTAGACACAATCTAGATGTCATGTACATAAAGAATTTTTTTTATGTTATCCTTTACACTATGATGAATGTTAAAGGTAAGACTATGAATAATGTGATTGTAGGCTAAACTTGAAGGAGATTTATAAGAGATGGTAGTTAGAGATCTAAGAAAATACTACTGATAAACTTATAATGATTAAAGCAAAAGATTATCTTAATTTGGTTCAATGAAGTAAAAATTATGGGTGGCTCCGGTCATTAAAATTTGTCAATGGATATACTTCCAATTAGAGAACCTATGTTGATCTGGGTGTATAAAAGATATATGGAATGAAAAATTATGACTTTCCTATTTTATTTCAAAATTTAATGTCAATGACATTTAGATGTTTGTCTAGTAAAATATTTAATCCATAGATGAAAATCAATTTATTTTAAAGGGATTTAGATATAGTTTGTTTATAACTTGATGACTTACATTAGTTAAAAACAAACATTCCCATAATACTGTACAAGCTTGAAAGAATACTCTTGTGTTTCGGTCCAAAAACACAAGAGGACTTATGATCCCGAGTATATCTATGGACTATGGAGAGAGGCTACTAGATGCAAGAAGAAAGGAAGGTTTTATGGATTGGGTTCTCAAGGAGAGGCCAATGATGTTCATCACTCCTCCAGTTCTTTCAACCCATCTATATCTACCATCCAAGAAAACAAGATTTGTATGAAAGTTGTGACATTTACTACAGATACTGAGACCCAATTTTCTGCTTAGCTCACACAAATGAAGTAAAAAATAGAGGTCAAAATGAAAATTAAAAAAAAAGATGTGTTGTGGTGTTGGGTAGACCTAAGAGCACAATCGCTGACATATGAGGGTTTTGAGGGGAAGGACGATGATGGCACAGAGAATGATTTGGACAACTTTATTTCTATTTTATTATTTTAGAGGGGGATCCCCTCCCTCTCCAACTTTTTGTACCCTTTTTTGAGATTAACGCGTAAGGAGCCGTATAATGCTCTTTCTTTAAAAAAAAAAAATTTGTGATATATAATTAGATTTATATTTGCATTCCAATTACAAGTGTACAAATTTCAAGAAAAGAAGAAGATTTTCTATTTTTTCTTTTTAGATGCTACCGTTTTCCAATGACTTTCCAATTGTCATTCCATAGTATATTGTCATTTTATTATATGAAAAAATGGATAATTGATGGTCACAAGATGTGCTATTAAGCAACCAAAGAGAGGCACTATCTGTTACTAAATCTATAAACTTACCCAAGAGCAAGTGACATGTTTTCCTTCTGGCATTAACATAAAGATTTTGATTTTCATATCTTTATTTAATAGTTAACAAAAACCTAGCCAACACTTATCTTTTCTTACATGAATCAACAACTTGTAACAGTGGGTTATATAATAGATAATAATCTACCATTAGTTATTCTTTTAGCATAAACCCATGGGGTATTACCTGTCAGTAAATTGTGGGACGTTCCAAGCCATTAGAAATACTATCATTTTCTGTATAATTGAAAAGTAAAATAGCTACACCCTATGAAACATAAGAAATTCATTGGGTTCTTATTAGTCGACAATGTTTTAACATTTATCAATGGATTTTTTACCAAAATAAATCGGCTCAGTTCATGTAAATGCTACTTTGAAGTTAAAATGGATAAAGCATTTGTTTCACGTACTCTAGCTACATTAATAGAATGTTTTTATTTTCAAATGACCATCGAAAAGTGTTATTAGTTATTTTTTTATTCAATTAATATGACTTATCAAAAGTTTAGATATTAATAATCCACCAGCTTTATCTTTTATAACTATCCTAAAAAACTCACTAACTACTTATAGAATAATTGAATGATTAACCAATAACATAATACATGTGAGAGCACTTTCTTAATGAAAAATTAAATGTTTCCCAAGTTTCATGAAAAGATTTATTCTACATTTGAGTAAAGGAAGTGATGTCATTTCTTAATTTAATAAATTCTAGATGATGAAAAAAAATTGGTCAGTATTTTCTAAACTAAGTTGTAATTAAACTTAGGGGTGTTGAACTCAATCATACTTTAGCTTTATCTTTATAAGAAAGTGAGAATAACCTAAGTTTGATAACATCATGTTGACCTAACTTTTGGTTGAGGTCTAGTTTTTCCTCTTTGGTAGCCTAGGGACTAGCCATAGGAATTTCATTTTAATTATTCCTAGAGTACTAGAAAAGGAACCCTCACCATCAGAAATTCTAAAATCTTCTCTGCTCAACTTGAAGTTCAAAATATTGTCCATAATATCTAGTACTTAGTAGGTGGGGCCAATATGGGTGAGTTTAAGGGGAGTCTCCATAGGATTGCTTGGCCTTAATGCTGACCCTAGGTGTTGGTCTGGAGCTAGTTCACTCACTTTCATTCACATTCACTCACAACCCTAAGCTCAAACTTGTTGACTTTGATCCTTTGATCTTTTGGGAGACTCATGTAAATGGTCCCCTAGACCCACTAGCCCTAGGCTGGATTCTAACTAAGACCAATAAATAGAGGACCCAAATGGGGATTCCATTGGTCTTTGACTCATATAGGGTGGTTTACATCTCGATTTCACCGAAATATCCAACTTGGCCTTTTGCCCCCAAATCTACCCAAATTACCTAAATACCCCCAAACCCCAAATTTGACCAAAATTCTCAATTTCACCCAAACAATACAAATTTGTTCAAAAATTATTTCAAACCATTTTCAACTTCCTAAATTGCCCAAAACCACCCAAATTTTCCAAAATTATCAAAATACCCCTCATTTGCCAAAATTACAAAAATACCCTTGATGGCCCAAACTTTTCAAAAATCTCCAAAATCATTTTAAATGCAACCAAAACCAATTTGAAATCTTCCATTGAGCCCAATTTGACCAATTAGACCAATATTGACCAAAAGCCCCAAGTTGCCCTTAAAGGCCTAATTTTATCAAATTCATCTCAAATGTCCATCAATTTGATCCCAATATCACACAATTTCAATTCTAAATTTAAATTAATCATGAACAAACTCAATTCAAACCAAATCCAAGTCCAACGGACCTACATTTGAATCCAATTTAAACCCAAATCAAAAAGCCCCAATTTTGCCTAAAACCAAAATCCAATTCAATTGACCCTCAAATTTTTCCAATTGCCTCAATTGTGCATTGTAAATGCTTTAAAACATTCCCACACATCAAATTGAACCTTCAATTGGCACTGGTTGAGCCTCAATTTCACTTATAGTCAACTTAGACCAAAACCTCCAATTTGCCCTAATTTGGTTGTCTCTAAATGTCACATAATTGAATGCCCGAACCCAAAAATTGCACCCAATTGATGTTGAAAACTCTTCATGATATTCCCCTAGATCAGATTCAAACATCAATTTGGACTTAACCCAACTCTAGCCCAACTTAAGGCCAAGTCTAGCCCAACATACCCAAACTCATCAAATGTCAAAATTACTTCAAATTGACCCACCAAATCAACTTAAAATCACTCCAATTATTTTCTAAAATCCTTGTGACAATCATCCACATTAAATTGCTCAATAAATTGAGTCAAATATCATGTCTAGCCTAGCCCAAACACAACTTCAAGAAAATTTGACCCAAATTGAACCCCTTCACCAAAATTGACATAGCCATGTCTGAGTGACAAAATTAATGACACCACAACCACCAAGCACACCCTAGTGACTACCCTAAACCCACCTAGACTAGCCAAGGTGGGCTATGGACCAATGGCTCCCAAAATTAAGGGATCTCATCTCATTTTTGGGTCTAAACCAAAATATCTCCACCATCATGACAAACCATTAGTGGTTAATCATAATTCACTTAACTTCTCTGGATGCCATCCCTGGCCCTGTCGGCCGGCCTAGTGGCCAAGTCCCCATGACTTAACTCAAACCCAATTTTACCTATCCAATGTGTCAAACTCTGATTGTTGTTTGGCTTTTTGAAGCCCTATACATAAGCACTTAATTGAACCTAAATTGAAGCCCAGAGCTCCACCCTAATCCCCTCTATTTAAACCAACTTCTCCATGGACAAAAGAGAGCTAACAAAAAATCCTTGGGGAAACTCTGCCAAAATATCACCATCAGAAACTCTCCAACCCTTCCTCAGCTAAAGCCAACCATCTTCCCCCTCTTTTTCCCCCTATAAGAGTTCAATTTTGAGCTCAAAATTTTGCTGGAACCAAGTCACGTTTCTTCACTACCTCACAGTGAACAAAACTTCAATTAACTGTGTACACACTATTTTCATAATGAGAGGAGTTGATCCCCCACAAAAGTCCCCTCTCAAACAGCCCCTAACCTAGCTCTAGACTTACACCTGAAATTGAGTTTGGTCGAAAACATAGCTAGATAATTTACCAGGGCTTGAGAATTTACATGGAGGTTCGTTGGACCCAATCAAAGCTACCACAACAATTTGATTGAAGCCTCCTTTCTCAAGCAAAGGTATTGACCTCTAACTCTAACCCGAGCTTTTTTCGATTTTCCTTGTTTAACGGCTTGATTTCATGTTCGATAAACAACATGTATATGTTTGTCTTGAGTAGATGAAGGTTTAGAAACAAACCCTATGCATTTTGGTTGAGTCTAGGCAATGATCTTATAGTTTTAGTGTGAAAAATTCTCGGGTTATGTCATTTGGGGACGATAACGAGGAGTCGTTTGATCGTGCATTTATTTCATCAACAGAGGAGAACAAGTCGGACCAACCTTTGGTGTGAAAAGGCGGGCTACGTGGTTGTTGAGGAGGATGGCGGCGTCAAATGGCGGAGCGCCACGTGTGAGTTTGGAGCCGTCGTAGGATGAGGTTGCGCCGTGTGTTTAAGTTAGAAAATATGAATTTTTGGAATTATTTATAATGCCTGATCTTCAAAAATCCATATCTTTCTCTATAAAAATAAAAAAAAAATAAAATAAAAAAGTGAACAGAGGAGAATAATGTGGACTAAAAATAAAAAATATTTTTATATTCCCTAATTTTTAATGAATAAAACACTCTATGGAGTATTTTAATTCGTTATGATCAAATTTTGCTCACCATGGCTTGAAATTTTGAGGGTTTGTTCCACGTGACAATGACTATGTCCTCTGATTTTTCCAAGGTCAGAGGACATCTCTATGCTTCCAACCCTAATTTTCAAGCCTAAGTGACTATTTTAGCTTTATTCAACTATATAAACTAAGATATCTCTCAAAAAATTATGGGATTAATTTTGTTAGGGTACCTTTGGTCAGAGGAGCTTAGGAAAAATAATGTGATAATTTGAACAATTTTGTATCTATTTGTAATTAATTAATCATTTTACCTTGTATTAATTTATTTAAATTAAATTTAAATCAAAATTAACAAAAATAATTTCACATTTTTCATAAAAATCATTTCAACTCACTGTAAAAGTTTCAAATTTATTTAAGTTGATATGACCATTAAAGTGGATTTTTTAAGTAAAAATAGTATCTTTACACAAAATAAATTATATTAATTTAAATAAGCTTAGAAAAATTATAAAAAATAGTTCTATGTATTTCTTGTGATCAGGGGCATTTAATAAAAATAAAAGCTATATTTGTGAAAATATTTTATTTTTAAAGTATATTTTGAATTAAAAATAATTTAAATACTCAAGATTTTTAAAAATATAGAAAAATAGTCCAAAATGTTTGCAATTGTTCCTTGATCACTTGGGACCCCTTTAAATATTTTTCCTGATTTTTCTAAATTAAAAATAAATTTCTAAAGGGCTAAAATATATTTTCCTTATTTTCCCATTAAAATAATTACAATAAATTCAATATAAATCATAAAAATATAAAATTTGTTCATCTAATTTTCTTCGACTCATGAGGGTTCAATAAAAGTTTAAAAGTGATCATTAAAGATTAAAACATATTTTTGAATTTAATTAATCATTAAAATGACTTTTAAATAATTATAATAATTACAATATTATTTAGAAAATCATAAAATTTTGTCAGAGTATTCTTCTCAACTAGAAAAACCTCTAATAATTTTTCCATAAATTAAAACTCCATTTTGGGTTAATTAAATAAATTAACATTGAAAAAACCTATTTCTTTTAAGATAAGAATAATTATTTTAAATTAAAACAAATTTAAAAAAAAAATCACACTTTCCTTCATGATAATTTAATTAATCCATGGATAGGATGCTCAAATATTTTTCAAAGTCGTTTGACATTTGATTTTATGGGAGAGTATTTCTTCCATGGGATTGGGTGCACATAAATAGGGAAATATACTTTGTTGGATATAGAATTGGAAGATTTTAAGGTGACAGATTAGAATCCCCAATCTGGTTTAATTGATTGGAAACTAATGTGAGGATGTTAGCCCTTAGAGGAGGGAGTAGTGGGAGCTCTAGAGTGACATTCGGTATCCTCCCAGCCTAATCATGGAATTAGGGACCAAACTTTGGATTAGTCATTGTTCTTTATAGCGCTCGTAATAGGGTAAGGAGTATGATTGCTCCTATTTAGCACAAAACAATTTCTAAATATACTTTTCAAATGATTTCAATTTCTTTGCAAGCCATGTTTTCATTGTAAAATGGAAGGATGTTTTCTCATACATAAAATTTTCGTCCACAAAAACCTTTATTTTATTTCAGCAATTTACTTTTGAAAATTTAACATCTACTTTTATTTACTTTCTATAGTTTAGAAGCATTTCACATAAGTAGTTTAATTTCAAACTTTGTACTTTAGATTTTTTTTTTTATTTTTATTTTAATTTTATAATAGAATATAATTAGCTAGCTCATATATAATTTCAGCTTCCTTATGAGATCGATATCTAGAACTCCATTATAGCCCTATATTACTTGAATGATATGTATACTTGCGTTATATGTAAATAAGAATTGGGATTTTAAAATAGGTTTTCAAAGATAAATTATTTTCATTAAATTTACATTATAGTTTGGTTTACATTGCATCATTATTATTATGCTACACAAATTCCCGGGCGATCAATTTTTTGTCACCGTTGCCGGGTAAGTAACGTAAAATATTAGTTGATTTTATTTAATATATATATATATATATATAATAATAATAATAAAGTGTTTTTAGTTTAGTTTGAAAATTTTCTTTGTTAAGTGTATTGCTTATTTTTAATTACTTGTTTTTATTTTGTTTATGCGTAGTATAAGATATGAAAACCTAGTACCTTATAATTTTGAACTAGAAAGAATTGTTAGAAAATTTGAAAACAACAAAAAGAGACAAATCATTCTAGCAAAATGGTTTGCAACTCAAGTAATGCTGGAAATGAAAATGAACATCATCAGAGACCTTCNAAATCATTATAGGAAAATGGTTTGCAACTCAAGTAATGTTGGAAATGAAAGAGACCTTCAAGGGATTTTGTTAATCCTACAATAGATGAAATTCATTTAAGTATATAAAACCTTGTTGTAGCTGCCAATTCATTTAAACTTAAACCTGTTATTATCCAAATGGTACAAAACAATCAGTTTGGAGGAACACCAAATGAAGATCCAAATTTACACCTTGCTAGTTTTCTAGAATTGTGTGCTACATTTCATTATAATAGAATGTCAAATGATGCTGTGAAACTTATAATTTTTTCTTTTTCACTGAGGGATAAAACTAAGATGTGGTTAAACTCGTTAGCACCTGGACCTATCAGAACTTGAGGAAATTTATCACAAAAATTTTTATTTAAATATTTCCCACCTTCAAAAAATGTTAAACTTAGAAATGATATTACATATTTTTATTAGTTTGAAGGGGAATCAATTTATGAAGCCTGGTAAAGATTTAAAGATCTCCTTAGAAAGTGTTCACACCATGGGTTGCTAGATTGGTTAATAATTCAAACTTTTTATAATGGATTGGTTAGATCTCTTAGATCGATAATTGACGCTGTTGTCGGCGGATCATTAATGTCAAAACCATTTGATGAAGCATATTCATTAATTGAAGAGATGGCTACTAAAAATTTTCAANCAAGGGATTTTGCTAATCCTACAACAGATGAAATTCATTTAAGTATATAAAACCTTGCTGTAGCTGCCAATTCATTTAAACTTAAACCTATTATTATCCAAATGGTACAAAACAATCAGTTTGGAGGAACACCAAATGAAGATCCAAATTTACACCTTGCTAGTTTTCTAGAATTGTGTGCTACATTTCATTATAATAGAGTGTCAAATGATGCTGTCAAACTTATAATTTTTTCTTTTTCACTGAGGGATAAAACTAAGATGTGGTTAAACTCGTTAGCACCTGGACCTATCAGAACTTGAGGAAATTTATCAAAAAAAATTTTATTTAAATATTTCCCACCTTCAAAAAATGTAAAACTTAGAAATGATATTACATCTTTTTATCAGTTTGAAGGGTAATCAATTTATGAAGCCTGGTAAAGATTTAAAGATCTCCTTAGGAAGTGTTCACACCATGTGTTGCCAGATTGGTTAATAATTCAAACTTTTTATAATGGATTGGTTAGATCTCTTAGATCGATAATTGACCCTGCTGTCGGCGGATCATTAATGTCAAAACCATTTGATGAAGCATATTCGTTAATTGAAGAGATGGCTACTAAAAATTTTCAATGGCCATTAGAAAGGGTAAATCTAAAAAGGGTAGCCAGTGTTCATGATTCTAATGCAATATCTATAGTATTTTCTCAAATAGCTGCTATATCGAAGAAGATCGATCAATATGGAATGAATTATTCTCAAACAACACCTGTGCTTAAGGACAACTCATTGGGGCAAATGATAGAATCTCAATCTAATAATCCTTATGCCAATTATTATAATCCTGGATGGAAGTATCATCCACACTTTAGTTAGAGCAATAATAACTCAAATACTTCAAATCCACAATGGGGAAACAATGCTACAAACTTAGTTGGAAGTTCCAAAAATCAAGGAAATAAAACTTATAAACCTTATTACCCCCCAAGATAAAATAATTTGCAAAGTAAGTAGAAAATGTTATCAATGGAAGAATTGATATTGCAAATGGGAAGTTAGTTACAGAGTTAAGAAGCTGCAATCAAAAACATGAAAAATCAATTGAGATATATTGCTACTACACTTAGCAATAGACCTCCAAGAATATTGCCTAGTAATGTTGAAGTAAATCCTAAAGATTAGAACAAAGAGCAAATTAAAGCTATTCAACTGAGAAGTGGAAAAGAATTAGAAGAAAGAGTTCAACGAGAAGTTGAAATTGAAAAAGATGGGGTGGAAAATGAAGATTTTGGTGAAGTTTTTCACCATAAGTCAGAATTTCCTATTAAACCAATGAAAATCACTATAGAAAGACCACCACCTCCATTTCTTCAAAGATTGAAGCAGAAGTATAAAGATACTCATATTTCAAAATTTTTAGAAATTTTGAGTAAATTAACGATAAACATTCCATTTGTTGAAGCTTTGGAACAAATGCCAAGTTATGTGAAGTTCATGAAGGATACAATTAATAGAAAAAGGAAGTTTGTATATAATGAGATGGTTGCACTCAGTGAAGAGTGTAGCACTATAATTCAGAAGAAGCTTCTTGAAAAACTTAAAGATCTTGAAAGTTTTACAATTTCTTGTGTTGTTGGTGAACAATTTTATGAAAAAGCTTTATGTTATTTAGGAGCCAGTATTGATCTTATGTTGTTATCAATTTTCAGAAGGTTGGGTTTACGAGATATTTCACTTACAAGTGTAACTGTTTACTTAGATGATCGATCGATTACTTATCCTAAAGGTGTTATAGAAGATGTTTTAGTAAAGGTTGATAAATTTATCTTTAATGTAGACTTTTTTGTATTAGATATGGTGAAAGATAAAGAAATTCCTATTATTTTAGGAAGACCATTCCTAGCCACGGGAAGAGCTTTGATAGATGTGCAGAAAGGAGCTAACTATGAGAATTAGTGATCAAGTGGTTACATTTAATATTGCAAAATTAATTAGATACCCTACAAAAGAACAAGAGATTGAATGCTTCAGAATAGATATTAATGAGTATTTAAGCCATGAATATTTCAAAAAGACATATGAATGTGAATTTAAAAAAGAATATATGGAATATCAAGATGAGGATAAAATCTAAGATGAGTCTACAGAAGTGAGTTTATAAGAACTGGATTACGTTCAGAAGAAATTTGAAATGTTAGATCCTGCAGAAAATGACAACAATTTGATTTTATCTATTTAGAAACCGCTGAACTAGAACTGACAACACTTCCTACACATTTGAAGTATGCATTTTTAGGAGATTCATCTACACTGTCTGTCATAATGTCCTCAGAACTAAATGATGCTCAAGAACAACAATTGTAATAAACTTTGAAAAAATACCAGAAAGCTTTTGGATGGACATTAGCTGATATTAAAGAAATCTGTTCTTTAATCTGTATGCATAGAATTTTGTTGGAAGATCAACATAAACCAAGAACTGATCCTCAAAGGAGATTGAATCCTATGATGAAAGAAGTGATTAAGAAAGAAATTATAAAACGGTTAGCTGTGGGAATAATATATCCTATATCAGACAATGGTTGGGTGAGTCCAATTCACTGTGTCTTTAAGAAAGGAGGTATAACTGTTGTGAAGAATGAGCATA
Organism: Phalaenopsis hybrid cultivar; assembly: GCA_002079205.1. Taxonomy (NCBI): domain Eukaryota; kingdom Viridiplantae; phylum Streptophyta; class Magnoliopsida; order Asparagales; family Orchidaceae; genus Phalaenopsis; species Phalaenopsis hybrid cultivar. Next base: position 57,635 of record JXCR01140896.1, read on the forward strand.
ATGAATTAATATCAACAAGATAAGTCACTGGATGACAAATCTGCATAGATTATATAAAATTAAATTCTGCCACTCGGAAGGATCATTTTCCTTTACCCTTTTTGGATCAGATGTTGGATAGACTAGCTGGGCACAAATTCTAGATGGATATACTGGTTATCACCAAATACATATTGCTCTTGAAAATCAATAGAAAACAACATTTACTAGTTCTTATAGAACTTTTGCTTTTCGAAAAATGGCTTTTGGATTATGTAATGCACCTGCAACATTTCAAAGATAAATGATGTCAGTTTTTAGTGATTTGATTGAAAAATGGATTAAAGTCTTTATGGACAGTTTTTCTGTATTTGGAACTTTCTTTGTAATATGTCTAAATCAATTAGAAAAAGTTCTGGATTGTTGTGAAAAGATAAATTTTTTTAAACGGGGAGAAATGTCAATTTATAGTTACAGGAGAAATTGATCTTGGACATAAAATTTCATAAAATGACATTGAATTAGATTGAGCAAAAATTCACGTTATATCGAGCCTACCTCCACCAATTAATGTAAGAGGAGTTAGGAGCTAGATCAAATCACTAATGATGCCCAAATTAAAAGATTTTAAAAAAATTTAACCAAGATTTTAAAAGATTTTAAAGGAGTTAGGATTCTACAGGCGATAGATCAAAGATTTTAAAAAAATTACTAAGCCTTTATGCCAACTTCTGGAAAAAGATATATACTCTAACTTTAACCAAGATTTTCATAAAGCCTTTAAAACTTTAAGGGAAAAATTGATCACTGCTCCTATAATTGTTTCACTAGGAGAAACCTTTTGAACTAATGTGTAATACTAGTGATTATGGAATTAGAGCTGTTTTAGGGCAGAAATATGATAAGGTTTTCAAGGTCATATATTATGCTAGTAAAACTCTTAATGATGCCCAAATTAACTATACCACCACTGAGAAAGAGGTATTAGCCATTGTGTATGCTTTTGATAAGTTTAGATCATATTTGATTGGAACTAAATGTGATGTGCATACTGACCATTCGGTTATTAAATATTTAATGCAAAATAAGGTTGCTAAGCAAAAATTAATTAGATGGATACTTTTCATGGAAGAGTTTGATTTTGTTGTAGTTGATAAAAAATGGACTGATAATCAAATAGTTGATCATCTATAGAGGTTAGAACACGAATAAATACTTGATTCTAAAATAGGCATTAAAGATACTTTTCTTGATGAACAACTTTATGTGGTAAAAGAATGAGAAATACCTTGATATGCTGATATATTAAATTATATTGTTAGTGGTATTTTACCATATGTATTGACAAGACAACAGGAAAAGAAATTCATTGATAATGCAAAATATTATTTTTGGGATGATGCTCAATTATATAAACAATGTAAATTTTTAGTTATAAGACGATGTGTGCTTTATAAAGAAATTCAGGAGATTATTCAAAAGTATCATGATTTTGAATTTGGAAGACATTTTGGTGATGATAAAACTGCTCAAAAAATTTTACAATTTACATTTTATTGGCCTACTCTATTTAAAGATGTTAATATATATATATATATANTTTCCAAAGCGGGCAATGGGATTCCGTTTCCCATGGCTTATAGCTTCCATCGTGCAACTCCACAACCAAAATAGTGTCAGCAATAAGCTATAGGTGGACAAAGATATGACCACTGTGAAACAAACACCCTAAAGAATGGGCCTTAAAATGGAACAAAAAGTCATTGCCGAGGTGAAGAAATTAATAGACGATAACTTTGTGTGAGTATAAAAATAGCCCAAGTCGTTAACTAACATTGTACCAGTTAAAAAAAATGGACAAATCCGTGTTTTTGTCGACTTCAAAAATTTAAATAAAACTTGTCCAAAAGATGAATTTCTGTTGTCGATACCAGAAATGATGGTGAACATTGCTTCAACATATGAAATTTTCTCCTTGTTGGATGGATTGTCAGGTTACAACCAAATCAAGATGGCTACAAAGGATGTAGCACTTACAGCCTTCAGGATACTGATTGGGATCATTTGCTACACAGTGATTTGAAGAACGCCAGAGCAACATTTTAACGAGCAATGACGAAGGCCTTTAAAGACCTCATTCACAACCAAGTGGAGTGCTACGTGGATGATTTGGTCATCAAAAGTAAACCAAAAATAGACCATTTGTATGATTGAGGATTGTGTTCAAACGATTACGAAAATATAATCTAAAGATGGATCCCTTAAAGTGCACTTTCGACGTTAGCTCTGTAAATTTTTTAGGATTTATTATGCATCATCAGGGAATCAAGATTGACTCGGATAAGCTTAAAGCTATCTTAGAAATGCCTCCTCCCAAAACCTTAAAGCAAGTACGTTCCTTCCAAGGGAAGTTGACATATCTGAGATGCTTCATTTCTAATCTCTCAAGTAGGTGTCAGCCCTTCTCGACATTAATTAAAAAAGATGCCAAATTTATTTGGGAAGAGAAATGTGAGTGAGCCTTTGAGGACGTTTAGCGATATTTAATGACACCTCCTGTTTTGACAACCCTTATCTCATAATAACCTTCAATACTTTATATCACAATTTTAGACAACTCTCTCAGAGCCCTGTTGGCTCAGGTCAATGACGAGGGAAAGGAAAATGCGCTCTACTACTTAAGTCGATGTCTAATACTAACGGAAGTAAAGTGCCACCTATTGAGAAGCATTATTTAGCTTTAATTTTCACCGTCCAAAAGCTTAGACATTACATGCTTTATCATAAGATTACCCTTATTTCAAAATTTAATCTTTTGTAATGATTAATGACCTGACTAACACTTTCTAAATGTCTAGCAAGGTGGTCAACGATTTTATTACAATTCAATATAACTTTTGTTCCCCTCCATGCTATCAAAGGACAAATTTTATCAGATTTTCTCGCAGCACACTCACTTCCAGCTGGGTACTCTCTTAATGATGAGCTACCAGATGAACACGTATTATAAATAGATTTCTCCTGTATGCAATGCTGGGAGATGTACTTTGATGGAGCTTCTTCAGTTAGGAAAGACAAAGGATCATTAACAGTTATACCGGTCAAAGTAGGAATTTGTCTGATTTTTATCACGCCAGATAAGGGTATGTTGAGATTCTTCTATCACTTGACAGAGCCGTGCACTAACAACAAAGCAGAATATGAAGCGCTAATCACTGGATTGGAATTGCCAATCTCAGTGGATATAACAGGTATTGCCATCTATGGTGACTCACAACTTTTCATCCAACAAGTTGTCGGACAATACAATATTTTGAAGCCAAGACTAAAAGAGTACCACCGGTACACAATGAAGTTACTGGAACAGATTCCTAATGCGACTCTCTACTGGATTCCTTGAGGAGATAATGCTCATGCTGATGCTCTAATGAAACTTACAAAAGAATTGACGTGTTGACAACGACTGTTTATATGCTTAAAATACAAGATAAATAAGGACGTAATGAATATTCAATAATTGTAAAGTCACACTTATCAACACAAGTATACATATCGCTAAAGTAATATAGGGCTCTAATGGAGTCATTTATATCGATCCCACTGGGAGTGGTTAGAACTGCGGACTAAGATTTTAGAAAAGTAATACTTTAATCACAACAACGAAGTTCAATTTACTTATCTGTCACTAATAGGCAATTGAAATAAATAGATAATTTTAATAACTATTAAATAACTAATGATACTAAGGAGGGTTTAATTGTGATATTCAATATATAAGAAAGCATCTTTCTCCTTGCAAGAAATTTTAGTGAATGGATAAAGTGAATTAGTTCAATTTATATTGTGCTAAATATGAGCATACCTATTATTTACCCTTTGGTCCAGACATAAAGAACATTGACTAATACTATGCTTATTTACTGAATCTACGGCTAGGCTGGGAGGATACCGGGTTTCACTTCGGAGCTCCCACGTTACCCTCACCTGAGGGCTAACATCTACACTTCAACACCCAAACGATAGGACCGAATTGGGGATTTCCTCGCCTGAGGGCTAACATCTACACTTCAGCACCCAAACGATAGGACCAAATTGGGGATTTTTCTGTCACTCTAAAATCTCCAATTCTACGCCTGATAATTTTATTTCCCTATTTATTTTCACCCAACTTCCAATTATCATTATAAAATCTCCAATTCTACGCCCGATAATATTATTTCCCTATTTATTTTCACCCAACTTCCAAGGGCTTTGACCTCCCTGAATCTTGGATGTAATCTTCACTTTAGTTGTAAAACTCAAC
>JXCR01140896.1:63894-79712 GCA_002079205.1 Phalaenopsis hybrid cultivar
CTGCAAGGTCAACTCATTCATCAAATCAGAGAGGGTAGGGGAACTAGAAGGTGGAAGGTCATAACTTGTAGAGGGGACATCTCTACTAGTAGAAGGTTCTTGACTTCTACTCCCAGTTCTCCATTTCTCATGGGATTCATAAGTCTTCAAATTAGCTTCACTAATGGGTTTCATAGGATAAACTCATTCTTCATCTCCACTTTCCACTCCAGAAAGTTTGCAAATTGTATAAATAAGTCCAAGATGTCCTAGACGTCCACTTGTCTCACTCCTTGCCGTAGTTAATATATTTTTAAGAATTATCCTCCCCACATTTATAGTTTTACTATTCTGAATACAGAAATTTAGAATAGCTCTATCTCTAGTTACCTCACTATGGTGATAGGTCGATAACATAGCAGAAGAAATGAAATAGTGACACGCCTTAGAGGTGGCATTCAGCATGGAAGCAGAAAAATTTACCCGGAAAATGAAATAGTGTCACGCCTTAGAGGTGGCATTCAACATGGAAGCAACAAAATTTACTCGTTCTCGCTGCTTTATCTTCCATAGAATAACTCTATCTCTAGTTACCTCACTATGGTGATAGGTTGGTAACAGAGTAGAGGAAATGAAATAACTCTATCTCTAGTTACCTCACTATGGTGATAGGTCGGTAACAGAGTAGAGGAAATGAAATAGCCTTAGAGGTGGCATTCAACATGGATGCAAAAAAATTTACCCATTTTCGCTGCTTTATCTTCCATGTTCCTTTCCCATAAGTGAGAAAGTTGATCACATCATTGAGGGGGTCTTCCATTGTACTAAAGGATTCATAGTGGCAGCTATAAGAGTCTGGGACTTCGTAAAAAGTGTTGATGCGAGGGGGGGGGGGGCAGTAAACTCAACAGGGAATCCCCGCACTTGAACAATTCCATCATCAGAATAAATTACATTGGCATAGAACTCCTTCACAACATTTGCATCAGCTTTATTGGTGGTGTAACAAAAGTTTTCCCACCTCTGCTCGTCAATAACTCGTTTGATTTCTCCTCCCGGACTTTCAAAAACTCGATCTTGTATGCACTTCTTTCCTTTAAATATTGAAGTAAATTTTGTTTGAGCCATCACATTGACGAAGCGAGACTTGTCGAACTCAACTCTTCTCTTTTGACGTGGAGCCATTTCAATCTAATCAAATTATAGAAAAATTCCAAAAATTACTTCAAATATGCAAATCATGGCTTCCAATAGTAATTCTAAGAGTTCAACATTAAGATACATGAATTTCTTCCCAAAATTTCTTCACATTCTCAAATTTTTTGGATTTCCTCAATGTGGAAGAAATCCATGGTGAAAGTCAAATATTTTTAGTTTGGAGTGAAGTTCTTAGCTAAAGATGATCAAATTCGGTGTCAAAAAGCCTTGAAATTGCCTCCCAATCATTCAAGCCCTAGGTCAAAAATGGCGTTTTTAGGAGGAAGGGAATGATGAATAGTGGCGGTTGACTGGTCAAAATCGATGTTAAAGGTTTTTTTGTGAGCTCGCTGTCAGCGAGGTCGATGGCACCGTCGGCGCGCTCTATTGGAAGTAAAATCTTAAGTCTAGGGAAAATCTCACCGTCGGCGGCATCGAGGGCGCTGTCGGCGGGCTCTATTGATTTTGTCCAAATTCCAAATTTTCATGATTTCGATCAATTCCAAGCCTAAACGACATCCGTTTAATCATTATACGCTAAAAACAAAACATCATATGCTTAGTCTCAACTATACAGAGATTTACAAGCATAATTCTAAAGCAAAGTAAATATAAAGTTTAAAGAAAAATACATAGATAGACATATAGGAAGTAATATAAATCTACTAATCTTCAGACTCGGTACTCGATTCTCCTCTGAGATCACCCATTGTTGCACATGAATGAAGAGGTTGTAGAAGGGTCGTAATGGAAATTCTTCAGTAGAATCCTCCTCTATTAATTTCNCTGGTGAAGTTTTTCACCATGAGTCAGAATTTCCTATTAAACCAATGAAAATCACTATAGAAAGACCACCACCTCCATTTCCTCAAAGATTGACGCAGAAGTATAAAAATACTCATATTTCAAAAATTTTAGAAATTTTGAGTAAATTAACGATAAACATTCCATTTGTTGAAGCTTTGGAACAAATGCTAAGTTATGTGAAGTTCATTAAGGATACAATTAATAGAAAAAGGAAGTTTTTATATAATGAGATGGTTGCACTCAGTGAAGAGTGTAGCACTATAATTCAGAAGAAGCTTCTTGAAAAACTTAAAGATCTTGGAAGTTTTACAATTTCTTGTATTGTTGGTGAACAATTTTATGGAAAAGCTTTATGTTATTTAGGAGCCAGTATTAATCTTATGCTGTTATCAATTTTCAGAATGTTGGGTTTACGAGATATTTCACTTACAACTGTAACTATTTAGTTAGCTGATCGATCGATTACTTATCCTAAAGGTGTTATAGAAGATGTTTTAGTAAAGGTTGATAAATTTATCTTTAATGTAGACTTTATTGTATTAGATATGGAGAAAGATAAAGTTATTCCTATTATTTTAGAAAGACCATTCCTAGCCACTGGAAGAGCTTTGATAGATGTGCAGAAGGGAGAACTAACTATGAGAATTAGTGATCAAGAGGTTACATTTAATATTACAAAATCAATTAGATACCCTACAAAAGAACAAGAGATTGAATGCTTCAGAATAGATATTAATGAGTATTTAAGCCATGAATATTTCAAAAAGACATGAATGTGAATTCAAAAAAAAATATATGGAATATCAAGATGAGGATAAAATCTAAGATGAGTCTACAGAAGTGAGTTTAGAAGAACTGGATTATGTTCAGAAGAAATTTGAAATGTTAGATCCTGCAGAAAATGACAACAATTTGATTTTATCCATTTAGAAACCCCTGAACTAGAACTGAAAACACTACCTACACATTTGAAGTATGCATTTTTAGGATATTCATCTACACTGTCTGTCATAATGTCCTCAGAACTAAATGATGCTCAAGAACAACAATTGTTAGAAACTTTGAAAAAATACCCGAAAGCTTTTGGATGGACATTAGCTGATATTAAAGAAATCAGTTCTTCAATCTGTATGCATAGAATTTTGTTGGAAGATCAACACAAACCAAGAACTGATCCTTAAAGGAGATTGAATCCTATGATGAAAGAAGTGATTAAGAAAGAAATTATAAAACGGTTAGCTGTGGGAATAATATATCCTATATCAGACAATGGTTGGGTGAGTCCAATTCACTGTGTCTTTAAGAAAGGAGGTATAACTGTTGTGAAGAATGAGCATAATGAATTAATATCAACAAGATAAGTCACTGGATGGAAAATCTGCATAGATTATAGAAAATTAAATTCTGCCACTCGGAAGGAACATTTTCCTTTACCCTTTTTGGATCAGATGTTGGATAGATTAGCTGGGCAAAAATTCTAGATGGATATACTGGTTATCACCAAATATGTATTGCTCTTGAGAATCAATAGAAAACAACATTTACTAGTTCTTATGGAACTTTTGCTTTTCAAAAAATGCCTTTTGAATTATGTAATGCACCTGCAACATTTCAAAGATGTATGATGTCAGTTTTTAGTGATTTGATTGAAAAATGGATTAAAGTCTTTATGAATAGTTTTTCTGTATTTGGAACTTTCTTTATAATATGTCTAAATCAATTAGAAAAAGTTTTGGAACGTTGTGAAAAGACTAATTTTTTTTAAACGGGGAGAAATGTCAATTTATAGTTACAGGAGAAATTGATCTTGGACATAAAATTCCATAAAATGGCATTGAATTAGATTGTGCAAAAATTCACGTTATATCAAGCCTACCTCCACCAACTAATGTAAGAGGAGTTATAAGTTTTTTAGGACATGCTGGATTCTACAGGCGATAGATCAAAGATTTTTAAAAAATTACTAAGCCTTTATGCCAACTTCTGGAAAAAGATATATAGTCTAACTTTAACCAAGATTTTCATAAAGCCTTTAAAACTTTAAAGAAAAAATTGATCACTGCTCCTATAATTGTTTCACTAGGAGAAACCTTTTGAACTAATGTGTGATACTAGTGATTATGGAATTAGAGCTGTTTTAGGGCAGAAATATGATAAGATTTTCAAGGTCATATATTATGCTAGTAAAACTCTTAATGATGCCCAAATTAACTATACCACCACTGAGAAAGAGGTATTAGCCATTGTGTATGCTTTTGATAAGTTTAGATCATATTTGATTGGAACTAAATGTGTTGTGCATACTGACCATTCTGCTATTAAATATTTAATGCAAAAGAAGGATGCTAAACAAAAATTAATTAGATGGATACTTCTCATGGAAGAGTTTGATTTTGTTGTAGTTGATAGAAAAGGGACTGATAATCAAATAGCTGATTATTTATAGAGGTTAGAACACGAAGAAATGATTCTAAAATAGGCATTAAAGACACTTTTCCTGATGAACAACTTTATGTTGTAAAAGAATGGGAAATACCTTGATATGCTGATATATTAAATTATATTGTTAGTGGTATTTTACCATATGTATTGACAAGACAACAGGAAAAGAAATTCATTTATAATGCAAAATATTATTTTTGGGATGATGCTCAATTATATAAACAATGTAAAGATTTAGTTATAAGACAATGTGTGCTTTATAAAGAAAGTCAGGAGATTATTCAAAAGTATCATGATTCTGAATTTGGAAGACATTTTGGTGATGATAAAACTGCTCAAAAAATTTTACAATCTAGATTTTATTTGCCTACTCTATTTAAAGATGTTAATATATATATATATATATATATATATATAATCATGTGATAAGTATAAGAAAGTAGGTAATAGTTCTAGAAGAAATGAAATGTCTCTAAATTTTAATTTAGAAATTGAAATTTATGATTCAAGGGGATTAGATTTTATAGGACCATTCATGCTTTCATTTGGAAATATATATATATATATATATTGATTGCAGTAGATTATGTTTCAAAATGGATAGAAGCAGTCGCTTTACCTAGATGTGATGCTCAGAGTGTTACAAAATTTTTAATTAAGAATATTTTTATAAGATATGGAATGCCGAGAGCAATCATTACTGATGGAGGATCTCATTTTAGAAATGCAACAATTGCAAGATTGGTAAAAAAATATAATATAATACATAAAATTACAACTACTTATCATTTCCAGACTAGTGATTTAGCGGAAGTATCTAATCGTGAAATTAAGAGAATTTTGGAGAAGAGTATTAGTCCTAACAAAATAGATTAGTCTATTAGATTAGATATTGCTTTATGGGCATATAGGAAAGCTTATAAGACACCTATAAGAATGTCCCCCTATAGATTAATTTTTGGGAATACTTGTCACTTGCTAGTTGAATTAGAACATAAAACTTATTGGGCGATAAAAAAAATTAACTTCAATTTGAAAGAAACTGGTGAGAAAAGATTATTGCAATTGAATGATCTTGAGGAAATGAGGAATGAATCATATGATAATGCGATGATTTATAAGAAAAAAATGAACGAATGGCATGATCAGAAGATAGTAAAAAGAGAATTTGAACCTGGACAGGAAGTTTGTTATATAATTCAAAATAGAAATTATTTCCTAGAAAATTGAAGTCTAGGTGGAAAGGGCCATTCAAAATTATAAAATTCTATCCCTATGGAGTAGTCAATATTGAAGATCCTAAGACTGAAAAAATATTTAAATTATATGGGCACAGATTGAAACCTTATTTTGATGGTCATAGACTAAAAATTAAAAAGACTATCATGTTGGATCACCCAGAATGAGACTGGGAATGTCGGGCTGACAACCTTAAACCAAACGCTTTGTGGGAGGCAACCCTTATGTATCGCTGTTTACTTTGATTTTTGAGTTTTTGTTTAAAATTTTATATGTATGTTTATTTTTATCTCTTTATATAATCCGTGTATTTAAGAAATATGTTTAGAAACAACTTTGTTTGCCTAATGTACTGAAAAGACTGAGAATTTATTTGATAAAAATTGAAATGGCTAAATTTTGGAACTGCCGCATGATGCACTATATTGGCGCATGATGCGTCGAATTCAAAAGAGTTAATGCATGATGCGCCACAGAGATGAAAATGATTAAAACGTGTCGAATGGCTGTTTTTTGGCGGGGACACCTTCAAACAACTCCTAAAAACTAACTCCAATACATATTTTAGAGAGGAAAACTAGGGAAGAGTCACCACTGTTCAATTCCCATGACTTCCTATTCTAGAAACTCCGCTAGATTTGGAATTTTCAACCAAAGAAATTTCATCAATTTTGATGCACAGAAGTTGCATGATCAAGCTATAGTGAAGAAAAGACTTGTAAAACAGAGGGGATTTGTGCATCGAGGATGCAACACACCAAAAACTTGAGTCGAAGAAGTTATTACGCAGTGGCATTGAGAAGTGCTTTATTACACTACTGCTGCTGTAGTCGTCCTTGTGGTGAAAGAATTTTATGCAAATCTTCAAGGGATCAATGAAGGAATGATTTATTTGCAAGTCTGGTTTGTGTAGTTCACTCCTTCTAGAATCAATGAAATGTTTATGGTTAAGATTATGCTTGTCTTCCACTATGCAAGTTTTACTCGTATAAGAGACAACATGAATGAACTCTACCATTACTTTACAGATGAAGATGCTAATTGGGAAGCCCGAGATGATGGGAATGTGAGTTTTTCTTTATCATTATTAAATCCTACTTCAAAGGCCTGAAATCTCTTCGTTTCTTTGAAATTACTGCCTACTATGAAAATTAGTAAGGTCATGAAGGAGAGTGTTATTTTGAATTACTATATTCAAACTGGGAAACCTGTTGATATTAGAGACATAATTGTAAAATCTATTTTAGGTTTGATTGTAAATGGATTTGCAACTGGAATGGGACACCCATCTATTATTTTTCTTCTTTGTAGTCAATTGCAAGTACCTTATGAAAGTTGGGAGAATGTTCTACTACCTTGGAGGCCGATGGATCCTGAAGTTTACTACAGTTGAATTGGAATGGGAGATGAAAATGTTATGGATCTACTAATGGATCAAGGATCTCAAAATTCATCACCTGATTAGCCCTACTACAACTCGAGTGCACTTTTAAAAAAGAATTAAGAAGATAGAGAAAGAGGTGCATAATCTTATACATGCAATTGAGAATATTTCGGAAATGCTGGATCACCTGGATTGAAGACTTAAGGTACATTTTGAACATACAGGGCGTATTGAAGATGGTTTGGTACATATATTCAAGAAGCATGCATTGACTGAAAAGGAAAATGCAACAAATGAATTTCCATTTGGGCCCTTATATAATCTTTATGTACACTACCATTCTATGGGAGATCTCCAGGAGAACGAGAGTGAAGAAGATGAGTGAAGTTAAATTAAGCACGGAACATTTTGTCTAGTATTGTTTGTTATAGTTTGTTATGTTGGATTGCTTTACTTTAAGTTGTTCTACTATTTATGTTATTTACTATGAAGTTTGATGTCTAGATTTCAGTTTTTAGGATGTTGGTTTGCTTTAAAATGCTGAATTTGTTATGTGTTGGCTTGAAAAATGTTAATTTGTAGTAACTCAGAGTTCATATATAAATATGAGTTTTGTGTTGTTTATAAAAATTAAGTGTTAGTTTGATGTTTAATTATGCTTAGAAATGTTTATTTAAGTCAAATAAAGGTTGATATAAAGCAGTACGGAGCAGATTTCCACAAAAACTGAAATCGAGCAAAAATACGCTTGCGCCAACCTTATAGAGCCTTGGCGCATGATGCGCCAAATGTCTGAACACGCTATATTGCCTAGAGAACTATGAAATTGCATGGAAAACCTCCATTTTTTCCACTTGAGTCATCTTCTACCTTAAGACCTTTATCTAGGGCATCACATTGTGGGTTAAAGAGAATGATTCAGAAGAAAAAAATCATATATTTCATTTTCTCTTGGTAAGAGCTTCACTTTAACTAGAAATTTTTTATTTTCACCATTGATTTTAAGAGATCCAAAAAATGGGATTTTTGATGAAAGTGCTTGAAGGAAACTCATGGTGAAAAGTTTCTTACGAAATAATATTGCTTAAGGAGTTATATTTTGGATTTAGTAATTTGTTTGGAATTTATTAGGATTTTCATAGAACTTCCGATGGCTCCTCGAGTTAAGCGAGGAAGACTGACCGATGTATTTGATGCTAGATGATTTGTTAGTTTTAAAGCCGAACACAGTTACAATATCTTATTTTAGAGCAAAAAAATGATGTAAGAGTGGGCGTTTGCAAACCCGGGAGGCAAGGTCAAGAGGTTGATTTGCGCTAGAAATTGGGAGTGATTCTGCTACTTCACTGCTGTGGCGATCGTCCCTATGGTCCGGGAGTTGTATGAAAACTTAAGATTCACTGCGGAAGATCACATTTTGGTGAGAGGTACGCAAGTTGAGTTTACCTCTAAAAGGATCAATACATTTTATGAGCTTAGAAATGTCTTCCATGATGAATATGACACTTTTTATATCACTGATTCATCATTAGAAGAAGTTATTGCCTTTTTGACTGATGGAAGGGAGAGTGGAAGATAAAGAATTACAAGATAGTTAACTTCTCTGCTTCAATGTTAACTATTCAATAAAAAATATGGCACCATTTCATCTCTGTCAGGCTTTTGCCTACAAATCATCTTGCTGATGTTACAAAGGATCGAGCTGTGTTGAACTATTGCATATAGATTATGAAGGCAATACACGTTGGTGCACTTATAGTTCATCTCGCTCGGAGGATTGCTAGAAGTGCTACTGCTGGAGGCTTGGGATATCCTGCCCTGATTTTCACTTCATGTGAACAATAACGAGTTGAATTCCATAGAAATGAAGAAAGATTACAGCCTCAGAATCCGATTGTGAAACACATTATAGAGTAGAATCATTTTTTGAGTCTAGAAGTGGATGAAGGGATAGGCCCTCTAAATTTGTTGCAGGGGCACTGACCAACTTTTTATAAATTGACAATTACAAGAATTTGATGGTGCTACTAGAAGATTTAAATTCCCAGCAACGGCGCCAAAAACTTGACCGCGACTTTATATATGTTTTTGATTTGATAAAGATGTATAAATATAATATTCAATAATGTTAAAGTTGAATTTGTCAACGTAAGTATACGTATCACTCAAGTAAATATAAGGCTCTAATGGAGTCCTAGATATAGATACCACAAGGAGTAGTTTAGAATTGCATACTAAGACCTTAGAAAAGCAACACTTTAATCACAACAACGACGTTCAATTTGCTTATCTATCACTAATAGGCAATTGAAATAAATAGATAATTTCAATAACTAATAATAACTAATGATAAAAAGTAGGGCTTAATTGTGATATTCAATATATAAGAAAGCATCCTTCTCCTTGTCAAGAAATGTAGGGTTTAATTGTGATATTCAATATATAAGAAAGCATCCTTGTCCTTGTCAAGAAATTATAGATGTTTAATTGTGATATTCAATATATAAGAAAACATCCTTCCCCTTGTCAAGAAATTATAGCGAATGGATAAAATGAATTAGTTCAATTTATATTGTGCCAAATAGGAGAAAACNCTTACTTCACCTGGTCTGTAATATTACGAGTTTTCTATACATACAAATCATTAAAGGAATTTATGGGTATTGAAATTTTGAAATAAGTATAAAACTAAAATAAGCACAACATTTCCTAACACAATCACAATATTAAACAATTAAACCTTAAAAATACAAAATGAAAATCACATGCACATTTAACTACCACACTAACTTTATAACAAGTTCCAAGTACACAACAATAAATAAAAATAAAAGTCAAAATACATAAACATCCATTTCTATTACAAAAGATTACATAAAATAAAAGTACAAACATAAGTACATCAATTTCATTCTAAATCAAAGTCCCAAGCTATATCTTCATCGCCTTGATCAGCAGGTGGATTGGGTTGATACTGAGTATATCAGGGGCATTCAGGAAACGTAATATCAGACTCTCCTCTATAGTGTTGGGCCTGAGCTTCATAATAGGCTACCAAAAAATTTGAATGCCTCTGCAGGTACTCACTATCATAATCGTGTCGGAATTCCAAACCTCCAATCCTTTGACTTATCAATTCTATGCTCTTCTGCTGCAAGGTCAACTCATTCATCAAATCAAAGAGGGTAGGGAAAATAGAAGGTGGAAGGTCATAACTTGTAGAGGGGACATCTCTACTAGTAGAAGGTTCTTGACTTTAGAAGGTGGAAGGTCATAACTTATAGAGGGGACATCTCTACTAGTAGAAGGTTCTTGACTTTCCAAGTTCTCCATTTTTCATGAGATTCATATGTCTTTAAATTAGCTTTACTGATGGGTTTCATAATAGTTCTCCATTTCTCATGGGATTCATAAGTCTTCAAATTAACTTTACTAATGGGTTTCATAGAGTTCTCCATTTCTCATGGAATTCATAAGTTTTCAAATTAACTTTACTAATGGGTTTCATAGGGTAAACCCATTCCTCATCTTTTCTCCATTTCTCATGGGATTCATAAGTCTTCAAATTAGCTTTACTAATGGGTTTCATAGGATAGGTCATAGCTTGTAGAGGGGACATCTCTACTAGTAGAAGGTTCTTGACTTCTACTTCCAGTTCTCCATTTAGATTCATAGGTTTTTAAATTGGCCTTACTAGTGGTTCTCATAAGGTAAACCAATTCTTCATCAGGGACATCTCTACTAGTAGAAGGTTCTTGACTTCTACTCCCAATTCTCCATTTCTCATGGGAAAAGTCTTCAAATTAGCTTTACTAATGGGTTTCATAGGATAAACCCATTCTTCATCTCCACTTTTCACTCCAGAATAGCTTACTAATGGGTTTCATAGGATAAACCCATTCTTCGTCTCCACTTTCCACTCTAGAAAGTTTGCAAATTGTGGGATTTCATAGGATAAACCCATTCTTCATCTTTAAATTCTACTCCAAAAAGTTTACAAATTGGGTATAGGATAAACCCATTCTTCATCTCCAAATTCTACTCTAGAAAGTTTTTAAATTATATAAATAAGTCCAGGATGTCCTAGATATCCACTAGTCTCACTCCTTGCCGTAGTAAAGATATTTTTAAGAATTATTCTCCCCACATTTATAGTTCTACTATTTTGAATACAAAAATTCAGAATAGCCCTATATCTAGTTACGTCACTATGTTGATAGGTCGGTAACAAAGTAGAGGAAATGAAATAGTGCCACGCCTTATGGGTGGCATTCAACATGGAAGTAGAAAAGTTTACCCATTCTCGTTGCTTTATCTTCCATGTTCCTTTCCCATCAGTGAGAAAGTTGATCACATCATTGAGGGGGCCTGTTCTCGCTGTTTTATCTTCCATGTTCCTTTCCCATCAGTGAGAAAGTTGATCACATCATTAAGGGGGCCTTCAGTACTAAAGTACTCATATTGGCAGCTGTAAGAGTCTGAGACTTCATAAAAGGTGTTGATGCGGGCGACAGTAAATTCAACCGGAAATCGACGCACTTGCACAATTCCATCATAAGAATAAATCATATTGGTGTATAACTTCTTCACAATATTTGCATCCACTTTATTGGTGGTGTAACAAAAGTTTTGCCACCTCCGCTCGGCAATAACTCGTTCAATTTCTCCTCTCGGACTTTCAAAAGCTCGATCTTGTATGCACTTCTTTCATTTAAATATGAAAGTAAATTTTGTTTGAGCCATCGCATTGACGAAGCGAGACTCGTCAAATTTAACTGTAGAGTCATTTTAATCTAATAAAATTATAGAAAAATTCAAAAAATTACTTCAAATATGTAAACCATGGCTTCCAATAGTAATTCTAAGAGTTCAACAATAAGATCCATGAATTTTTTCACAAATTTTCTTCACATTCCCAAATTTTTTGGATCTTCTCAATGTGAAAGAAATTCATGGTGAAAATCAAATCTTTTAGCTTGGAGTGAAGCTCTTACCTAAAGATGATCAAATCCTGTGTCAAAAAGCCTTGAAATCACCTCCTTAATCCAAGATCTCTCCAGCCCTAGGTCAAAAATGGCATTTTTAGGAGGAAGGGGATGATGAATCGTGGCAGTTGACTGGTCAAAATCGTGGTGAAAGGTGTTTTTTGTGAGCTCTTCGTCGGCGGAATTGATTGCGCCATCGGCGTGCTCAATTGGAAATTAAATCCTAAGTCTCGGGAAAATCTCGCCGTCTATGACGTCGAGGGCACCGTCGGCGGGCGCTATTGATTTTGTCCAAATTCTGAATTTTTGCGATTTCGATCAATTCCAAGCCTAAACGACATTTGTTTGATCATTACAGATATAATTTTAAATAACTAAATGATGTACTTAGCACATATAAACTTTCACAACACAAAACATCACATTTATATATAAATTCCAAGGGGTACAATATATGTTCCATAACACACCTAAGTTTAGTATTGACATAATTTTAAATAACTAAATGATGTACTTAGCACATATAAACACAAAACATCACATTTATATATAAATTCCAAGGGGTACAATATACGTTACATAACACACCTAAGCTTTCACAACACAAAACATCAAATAAATTCCAAGAGGTACAATATACGTTACATAACACACCTAAGTTTGGTACTTTCTCAACCTCAATACATTAATTCAACGTCGCAATCCAAGCCACAACACTCAAAATGCTGAGACAAAACAACCTATGCTTAGTCTCAACTATAGAGAGATCTACAAGCATAATTCTAAAGCAAAGCAAATACAAAGTTCAAATCGAAATACATAGAGAAAACATCATATGCTTAGTCTCAACTATAGAGAGATCTATAAGCATAATTCTAAAGCAAAGCAAATACAAAAAATATTCTATGCTTATTCTCAACTATACAGAGATCTATAAGCATAATTCTAAAGTAAAGCAAATACAAAGTTCAAATTAAAATACATAGATAGACATATAGGTAGTAATATAAATCTCTAATCATCAGACTTGGTACTCGATTCTCCTCTGAGATCACCCATTTATTGCACATGAACGAAGAGGTTGTAGAAGGTTACATAGATAGACATATAGGTAGTAATATAAATCTACTAATCCTCAGACTCGGTACTCGATTTATAGATAGAAAGATAGGTAGTAATATAAATCTACTAATCTTCAGACTCAGTACTCGATTCTCCTCTGAGATCACATTGCGCATGAATGAAGCAGTTGTAGAAGGGTCGGAATGGAAATTCTTCTGTAGAATCCTCCTCAATTAATTTCATCCTCCTCATCAGTCATATAAAACTATTTTCTAAATGTCCAGAATGTTCGAAATGTTCATTTATCCTCCAGTCCAGATGATTGAAGAAATCAGAGATATTATTAATCGCATTCATGACATCTTGTACCTCCTTTTCTAATTTCTTGATTTGGCACGGGATCACCAAAGACTTATCAGGGACTAAGGGTTGAACTGGCAGTGAATTCTGAGACGTTTGATCTACTATAATGGCCATATCATTTTCATCTTCAAAAACTGAGAATCTTTCAGTTGGATCCAAAGGCTTCCAAGGTAGTAGTACCTTTTCCCAATTTTCATAGGACACTTAGAATTGATTGCAAAGTGAGAAAATTGTGGAGGGGTGTCCAAGCTCATAAGTTGATCCGTGAACGATCAGGCCCAAAACCGACTTCATAATTATAGATCCAATGTCGATTGGCAGTCCTCTTTGGATGGAGTAATTCAAAATAGCACTTTCTTTAGAAACTTTACCGAAAAAGTGCCAGTGTTTAGAGACAGAATTCAAAAGTGTTGAAGAAAAACTAACATACCCATTCTCTCTTATTTCCCAATCGTCAGTTTTGTCCGTTAAATATTGGTAAATCTCATTCATCTCTTTTCTCATTGGGACGAAATTAGAATAGTGGCAGACAAGAACATTCTCTATCATGTATGATTCATTGATTCGTGCAGGAGCAAAAGTGAACCATCTTCCTCGCACATAAACAACTCCTTGGTTGATTCCTTGTAAATTTGCATAAAATTCTTTTACCACAGGNATGCCAATGTTATGAAACGGGATTCAGGAGCGTTGCAGAAAAACTAACATACTCGTTTTCTCTTGTTTCCCAGTCGTCAGTTTCGTCTGTTAAATATCGGTAAATCTCATTTATCTGGTTTCTCATTAAGACGAAATTGGAATAGTGGCAGACAATAACATTCTCTATCATATATAATTTGTTGATCTGTGCATGAGTAAAAGTGATCCATCTTCCTTGCACATAAACAACTGCTTGGTTGATTCCGTGTAAATTTGCATAGAAGTCTTTTTCACCAGAGGAACCACCACGGCGGCAGTAGTGTAGCACAATAGTTCCCATCTTCGCCACACTATCATTTCTTTGATATCCATCGTGGCATTATTCAGTCCTCGATTCACGAATCCTCATTCTTTGATTAATCTTTTCTTTGTCAGCAACTTGTTGAAGATTCGCTGCGCTTCCGNGATCCATCTTTTTCGCACATAAACAACTCCTTGGTTGATTCCATGTAAATTTGCATAAAATTCTTTTACAACAGGAACCACCACGGCGACAGTAGTGTAGCACGACACTTCCCATCTTTGCCGCACTATCATTTCTTCAATATCCGTCGTGGGATTATTCAGTCCGCGATTCAGGAATCCTCGTTCTTTGATCAATCTTTTCTTCGTCGGCAACTTGTTGAAGATTCGCTGCACTTCCGCACTAATAAACTTTCGCCGATTGAAAACTCGCATTATGGGATTATCAGGGGAACTGGACACCATAGGAATGAAATTGGCAGAGTTTCACTTCATTTTTGGAGGGAAAATATGAACTAGAAATCAAATTTTTGNATTCCCATCTTCACCGCACTATCGTTTCTTCAAAATACCTCATGGGATTATTCAATCTGTGATTCACTAATACTTATTATTTGATTAATCTTTTCTTTGTCAGCAACTTGTTGAAGATTCGCTGCGCTTCCGCACTAATAAACTTTCACTAATTGAAAACTCACATTATGAGATTATCAGGGGAATTGGATGCCATAGGAATGAAATTGGTGGAGTTTCACTTCATTTTTGGAGGGAAAATATGAACTAGAAATCAAATTTTTGAGTTTAAAAAGACAATTCCTGCCCAAAAACTGGCAAAAACTGTCATTTGAAATCACATAAACGTCAATTCGCTGGTCTCGCCCTCGNTGTAAAAAACCGCCATTTGAACCCACATAACCGTCAATTCGCTGGTATCGCCGTCGACGGGGTCAATGGCGCCATTGGCGGGTCTCAGTATTAATTTTGTCTGGACTCTCGGGAAAAACCCACCGTAGAGGGCGCCGTCGGCGCCCAAGGAAGAATTTTCACAGTTTTGCTCTGGTCCGAATGCGTTCNCTTGACATCGATCACAAGTTCTTATGTATCGATAAACATCTCTAAAGATGGTAAGCCAATAAAATCCAGCTTGTAAAATTTTATAAGCAGTTTTATCAATCCCAAAATGTCCTCCAAATTCAGAATCATGACATTTCTGAATGATCAGCTCAGTTTCTTCATAAGGTACACATCTCCTCATAATAAGATCCTTACATTGTTTATATAAATAAGGCTCATCCCAAAAATATGCTTTCGCATCATGAATGAATTTTCTTTGTTGTTGCAATGTCAGCATAGGTGGAAAATATCACTTACAATATAATTAACAATATCAGCATACCATGGTATTTTCCACTCATTAA
>JXCR01140896.1:83705-96292 GCA_002079205.1 Phalaenopsis hybrid cultivar
CAATTCTTTTCCACTTCATAATTGTATCGCTTTGATTTGTTCTTTTCCTTGATCTTTAGGATTTGGTTCCAAAGTACTAGGAAAAGTTCCTAATGTTCGGTTACTAAGTGCAGTAACGATATGCCCTAATTGGTTTTCAAAATTCTTAATAGCAGGTCCTTGATTTTGTAATAGTTTTCCTTGAATTTGTAATTGATTTCCTTGATTCTGCATATGTTGGCCCATGTTTAATATCAGCTCTTCCATAGACAATTTCTTCTCCTTAATTTGAGTATTACTGTTAAATCCTAGGGGATAAGAAGGTCTATAGTTAACATTTCCTTGGTTGGATGAATTTTCTAATGGGTTCATTGGGTTGTTTGCACATTGTTGATCTGTAGAAGAATTGTTATTCCAATTAAAATTTGGATGATTCTTCCAACATGGGTTATAATAGTTTGAATAAGGGTTGTTGGGTTTATTAATAGCATTTAAGGTCTCATATGAAGGTTAAACATCCACAAATTGCCCAGATGAATTCTCTTCCATCATAGGAGGTGTTAGAGAATAATTCATCCCATAATGATCTAATTTCTTTGATATTGTTGTAATCTGGGAAGCTACCAGAGATATTGCATCAGAATCATGGATACTAGCTACTCTTTTAGGATTTACCCACTCAGAGTGCCATCGAAAATTGTTAATAGTCATCTCTTCTATTAATGGATAAGCCTCATCAAAAGATTTTGACATTAAAGAACCACCAGCCGCAACATCTATAATCGATCTAAGTGATCCGACTAATCCATTATAAAAAGTTTGAATTATCAACCAATCTGGTAATGAATGAAGAGGGCATTTTCTAAGAAGATCTTTAAATCTCTCCTAAGCTTCATATATTGACTCTCCATTAATCTGACAGAACGATGTTATGTCATTTCTAAGTTTAGATGTTTTGGATGGAGGGAAAAATTTAGATAGAAATTTCTATGAAAGTTCTCCCCTTGTTCTAATGGATCCCGGTGCTAATGAATTTAACCACATCTTAGCCTTATCCCTCAGTGAAAAAGGAAAAAGTCTAAGTAGTGCTAACAAATTTAACCACATCTTAGCCTTATCCCTCAATGAAAAAGGAAAAAGTCTAAGTATAACAACATCGTTTGAGACTCTGTCATATTTAAAAGTAGCACACAGTTCTAAAAAACTAACGAAGGTGTGATTCGGATCTTCATTTGGTGTACCTCCGAATTGATTGTTTTGTACCATTTGGATAATAGCAGCGGATCTTCATTTGGTGTACCTCCAATTGATTGTTTTGTACCATTTGGATAATAGCAGGTTTAAGCTCAAATGAATTAGCAGCTACAAAATTTAGATAGAATAAGTGAATTTCATCTGCTGTAGGACTTGCATAATCTCTTAGGGGACTAGGTTGGTGTTCATTCTCTATTCCTAAGTGAATTTCATCTGCTATATAATTTGCATAATCTCTTAGGGGTCTAGTTTGGTGTTCATTCTCTATTCCTTGATTGTTCAGGTTGTTTTCCATNTCAAAATACATAGAAGCAGTCAATTTACCTAGATGTGATGCTCAGAGTGTTACAAAATTTTTAACTAAGAATATTTTTATAAGATATGGAATGTCGAGAGCAATCGTTATTGATGGAGGAACTCATTTTAGAAATGCAACAATTGCAAGATTGGTGAAAAAATATAATATAATACATAAAATTACAACTACTTATCATCCTTAGACTAGTGATTTAGTGGAAGTATCTAATCGTGAAATTAAGAAAATTTTGGAGAAGAGTATTAATCCTAACAAAATAGATTGGTCTATTAGATTAGATATTGCTTTATGGGCATATAGGACAGTTTATAAGACACCTATAAGAATGTCCCCCTATAGATTAATTTTTGGGAATACTTGTCACTTGCTAGTTGAATTAGAACATAAAACTTATTGGGCGATAAAAGAATTTAACTTCAATTTGAAAGAAGCTGGTGTGAAAAGATTATTGCAATTGAATGAGCTTGAGGAAATTAGGAATGAATCATACGATAATGCGATGATTTATTAAAAAAAAATGAATGAATGGCATGATCAGAAGATAGTAAAAAGAGAATTTGAACCTGGATAGGAAGTTTTGTTATATAATTCAAGATTGAAATTATTTCCTAGAAAATTGAAGTCTAGCTGGAAAGGGCCATTCAAAATTATAAAAGTCTATCCCTGTGGAGCAGTCAATATTGAAGATCCTAAGATTGAAAAAATATTTAAATTATATGGGCACAGATTGAAACCTTATTTTGATGGTCATAGACCAAAAATTAAAAAGACTATCATGTTGGATCACCTAGAATGAGACTTGGAATGTCAGGCTGACAACCTTAAACCAAACGCTTTGTGGGAGGCAACCCTTATGTATCGTTGTTTACTTTGATTTTTGAGTTTTTGTTTAAAATTTTATATGTATGTTTATTTTTATCTCTTTATATAATCCGTGTATTTAAGAAATATGTTTAGAAACAACTTTGTTTGGCTAATGTACTGAAAAGACAGAGAATTTAGTTGATAAAAATTGAAATGGCTAAATTTTGGAACTGCTACATGGTGCGCTAGATTGGCGCATGATGCGTCGAATTCAAAAGTGCTAGCGCATGATGCGCCACAGAGATAAAAATTATTAAAACGTGTCAAATGGCAGTTTTTTGGCGGGGACACCTTCAAACAACTCCTAAAAACTAACTCCAATACATATTTTAGAGAGGAAAACTAGGGAAGAGTCACCACTTTTTAATTCCCATGACTTCCTATTCTAGAAACTCCGCTAGATTTGGCATTTTCAACCAAAGAAATTTCATCAATTTTGATGCACAGAAGTTGCATGATCAAGCTATAGTGAATAAAAGACTTGTCAAACAGAGGGGATTTGTGCATCGAGGTTGCAACACACCAAAAACTTGAGTCGAAGAAGTTATTGCGCAGTGGCATTGAGAAGTGCTTTATTACACTACTGCTGCTGTAGTCATCCTTGTGGTGAAAGAATTTTATGCAAATCTTCAAGGGATCGATGAAGGAATGATTTATTTGCAATTTTGGTTTGTGTAGTTCACTCCTTCTAGAATCAATGAAATGTTTATGGTTAAGATTATGCTTGTCTGCCACTATGCAAGTTTTACTCGTATAAGAGACAACATGAATGAACTCTACCATTACCTTATGGATGAAGATGCTAATTGGGAAGCCCGAGATGATGGGAATGTGAGTTTTTCTTTATCATTATTAAATCCTACTTCAAAGGCCTGAAATCTCTTCATTTCTTTGAAATTACTGCCTACTATGAAAATCAGTAAGGTCATGAAGGAGAGTGTTATTCTGAATTACTGTATTCAAACTGGGAAACCTGTTGATATTAGAGACATAATTGTAAAATCTATTTTAGGTTTGATTGTAAATGGATTTGCAACTGGAATGGGAAACCCATCTATTATTTTTCTTCTTTGTAGTCAATCGCAAGTACCTTATGAAATTTGGGAGAAAGTTCTACTACCTTGGAGGCCGATGGATCCTGAAGTTTACTGCATTTGAATTGGAATGGGAGATGAAAATGTTATGGATCTACTAATAGATCAAGGATCTCAAATATCATCACCTAATTAGCCCTACGACAACTCGAGTGCACTTTCAAAGAAGAATTAAAAAGATAGAGAAAGAGGTGCATAATCTTATACATGTAATTGAGAATATTTCGGAAATGCTGGATCACCTGGATTGAAGACTTAAGGTACATTTTGAACATACAGGGCGTATTGAAGATGGCTTGGTACATATATTCAAGAAGCATGCGTTGACTGAAAAGGAAAATGCAACAAATGAATTTCCATTTAGGCCCTTATATAATCTTTTTGTACACTACCAGTCTATGGGAGATCTCCAGGAGAATGAGAGTGAAGAAGATGAGTGAAGTTAAATTAAACACGGAACATTTTGTTTAGTATTGTTTGTTATAGTTTGTTATGTTGGATTGATTTACTTTAAGTTGTTGTACTATTTATGTTATTTACTGTGAAGTTTGATGTCTAGATTTCAGTTTTTACGAAGTTGGTTTGCTTTAAAATGCTGAATTTGTTATGTGTTGGCTTGAAAAATGTTAATTTGTAGTAACTCAGATTTCATATATAAATATGAGTTTTGTGTTGTTTATAAAAATTAAGTGTTAGTTTGATGTTTAATTATGCTTAAAAATCTTTATTTAAGTCAAATAGAGGTTGATATAAAGCGGTACGGAGCAGATTTCCACAAAAACTGAAATCGAGCAAAAATACGCTTGCGCCAACCTTATAGAGCCTTGGCGCATGATGCGCCAAATGTTTGAACACGCTATATTGCCTAGAAAACTATGAAATTGCATGGAAAACCTCCATTTTTCCCGCTTGAGTCATCTTCTACCTCAAGACCATTATCTAGGGCATCACATTGCGGGTTAAAGCGAATGATTCAGAAGAAAAAAATCATATATTTCATTTTCTCTTGGTAAGAGCTTCACTTTAACTAGAAATTTTTTATTTTCACCATTGATTTTAAGAGATCCAAAAAATGGGATTTTTGATGCAAGTGCTTGAAGGAAACTCATGGTGAAAATTTTCTTACGACATAATCTTGCTTAGGGAGTTATATTTTGGATTTAGTAATTTGTTTGGAATTTATTAGGATTTTCATAGAACTTCCGATGGCTCCTCGAGTTAAGCGAGGAAGACTGACCGATGACTTTGATGCTCGATGATTTGTTACTTTTAAAGCCGAACACAGTTACAATATCTTATTTTAGAGGAAAAAAATGATCTAAGAGTGGGAGTTTGCAAACCTTGGAGACAAGGTCAATAGGTTGGTTTGCGCTAGAAATTTGGAGCGATTCTGCTACTTCACTGCTGTGGCGATCGTCCCTATGGTCCGGGAGTTGTATGAAAACTTCAGATTCACTGCGGAAGATCACATTTTGGTGAGAGGTACGCAAGTCGAGTTTACCTCTGAAAGGATCAATACATTTTATGAGCTTAGAAATGTCTTCCATGATGAATATGCCACTTTGTATATCACTGATTCATCATTAGAAGAAGTTATTTCCTTTTTGACTGATGGAAGAGGAGAGTGGAAGATAAAGAATTACAAGATAGTTAACTTCTCTGCTTCAATGTTAAATATTCAATAAAAATAAGGCACCATTTCATCTCTATGAGGCTTTTGCCTGCAAATCATCTTGCTGATGTTACAAAGGATCGAGCTGTGTTGAACTATTGCATATAGATTATGAAGGCAATAGACGTCGGTGCACGTATAGTTCATCTCACTCGAAGGATTGCTAGAAGTGCTACTGCTTGAGGCTTGGGATATCCTGCCCTGGTTTTCACTTTATGTGAACAATCAGGAGTTGAGTTCCATAGAAATGAAGAAAGATTACAGCCTCATAATCCGATTGTGAAACACATTATTTAGAGAGTAGAATCATTTTTTGAGTCTAGAAGTGGATGAAGGGATAGGCCCTCTACATTTGTTGCAGGGGCACTGACCAACTTTTTATAAATCGACAATTAAAAGAATTTGATGGCGCTACAAGAAGATTTAAATTCCCAGCAACGGCGCTAAAAACTTGACCGCGACTTTATATATGTGTTTGATTTGATAAAGATGTATAAATATAATATTCAATAATGTTAAAGTTGAATTTTTCAACGTAAGTATACGTATCTCTCAAGTAAATATAAGGCTCTAATGGAGTCCTAGATATCGATACCACAGGGAGTAGTTTAGAATTGCATACTAAGACCTTAGAAAAGCAATACTTTAATCACAACAACGACGTTAAATTTGCTTATCTGTCACTAATAAAAAATTGAAATAAATAGATAATTTTAATAACTAATAAATAACTAATGATATAAAGTATGGTTTAATGATATTCAATATATAAGAAAGCATCCTTCTCCTAGTCAAGAAATTAGAGTGAATGGATAAAATGAATTAGTTCAATTTATATTGTGCCAAATCGGAGCATACTTATTCTACTTTGGTCCAAACATAAAGAACATTGACTAATCCTATGCTTGGTTACTGATTCTACGGCTAGGCTGGGAGGATACCGTCTCTCACTTTGGAGCTCCCACGTTCCCCTCACCTGAGGGCTAACACCTACACATCAACACCCAAACGATAGGACCAAATTGGGAATTTTAGTCTGTCACTCTAAAATCTCCAATTCTACGCTCGATAATAATATTTTCTTATTTATTTGCACCCAACTTTCAAGGGCTTTGACCTCCCTGAATCTTGGATGTAATCTTCACTTTAGTTGTAAAACTCAACATATTTTACCAAATCAATTGACCAGATTAAAAGTATATTAAGATCAAAGTGAAAAGATCATCACAATTCCTTAAACATTTTCATGGCTTCACCAATTCAAATCATCATTTCACAAATCTTGAGACAAGGAAAAAGACAGAGAAAACTACTCAGAACTCATGAGGAAAACACAACAAAACTCAGGATTCATATATAAAATCAAAGTCATACAAACTACAATAAGTAAATAACTTATCTCTAAATTCTCCCTAAGAACACTCCTCGAAGTTCCTCTGAATCTCTTCCTTTTTTTACGATACACAGAATTCCTCTTCAAAGTAGCAAGGAGGAAGAAATCTCTCACTTTCCTTCCACTTTTACAATTTCTTGAAGAAATCCTCACAATTGTTACACACTAATGGAACCTTTCTAACCTCCACAAACTCTCCTGGCTCTCCAGGCTCTCCCCACTTTTAAATTTTTGGCCAAAATGTTCTTTTAAAGTTATGGATGAGCATTCCCAAGAGTTGCCTAAGCATCCCTTCAAAATTTAGCCTTATCCAAAGCTTGAGTAGGCATAACCGTCGATCTCGCTGTCGGCGGCCTTGATGGCGCCGTCGGCGGGCTTCTGAAGTATTTTGTCTTGTAGTCTCAGGAAAAACTCACCGTCGGTGGGGTCGAGGGCGTCGTCGACGGCCTAGTTCAAATCTTCATATTTTGGTCTTTTTTGCTCCAAATTCGCTCATTTTTATATCTTTTTTCTCCAATGACCCTAATTCATCATTCCTGTAACAAAACATCAAAAATACCTTTCTTTAAAGTGTAATATCATTAAGAACAGTATAAAATAGTTATGAAAATCTTAACATATTTTTCTCTGGTCAAAATCCCCCAAACTTAACTATTACTTGTCCTCAAGTAATTTTAGTACTATATAAAAGTTATGATCTACTGCGGTAAAATTTTAATTCAGAAATACTATAAGTTTGATTTAAATAAATATCATAGTGAGATTTTCAGAAAAAAAATCTAGTAATTGAATTAACTCTGTAGCCACAAGATTATCTAGCCATTAAGTTTAAGAGTTCTAGTCCTCTATTCATTTCAAGAATGACTATATGTTGCAATATTAAGTCACTTAGAATATTCAAAAGATAGGAACTTCATGAGAACTATACTAGTAAATGATCTATTCCATAACTATAAGTTCAGGAATGTATTTAGGTTTTCCCTCTAGGTAGGTCCAGTGAAGCCAATTTTTGATTAGACATATCCTCAAGCTTCTTCTCACTTTTATATATTTTCTTCTTTTCTTTTCTCTTTTTCTTTTGGATTTCTTTCAATCTTATATATTTTTCTTTTCTTTCAAGGATTGTTGTCAGTCCTTTCTTTTTCCTTTTTCAAGTGAGGATTACTATATGTGGATAGCCTTTAATGATTTCGAAATTCACTTTTCTTTCCTTAAATTTGAAACTCAAGCATTTCTTTACCTTATAAATATTTCATAGTTCTTACATCATTGAGCCCCAATTTTTTCTTCTCAAATGAATTTCCAGATTCTTAATACTTCAAAATATATTTTCCTTAACTTTAAATAGTTGACTATAATCTTATTCTTTTATACTAAACATCTTAAGTCACAAAATTAATTTTCATTACAAAAATATTCCTTTAAATCTACCAAAATATCTAAATAGTAACAAAAATATAGTTACCCGAATTAAATTCACTACATCAAATCATATAAATAATTTTTAAAAATATTGAAATAGAGGACATCTAATACTTAATCTTTTTCTTCCCTCCCCCAAACTTAAATTTTTAAATATGAAATAATACAGGTGGAAATAAAAAACTATAAATATAAATCATACCTCAGTATTGTAAGCATTTTTATCATTCTAAAATTTTTGCAGGCCT
The DNA here is from genome assembly GCA_002079205.1 of Phalaenopsis hybrid cultivar. Classification (NCBI taxonomy): domain Eukaryota; kingdom Viridiplantae; phylum Streptophyta; class Magnoliopsida; order Asparagales; family Orchidaceae; genus Phalaenopsis; species Phalaenopsis hybrid cultivar. The sequence goes on from JXCR01140896.1 coordinate 91,948, forward strand.
TCTCAAGTTTTTACTTCACCTGGTCTGTAATATTACAAGTTTTCTATACATATAAATCATTAAAGGAATTTATGGGTAATGAAATTTTGAAATAAGTATAAAACTAAAACAAGCACAACATTTCCTAACACAATCACAATACTAAACAATTAAAACTTAAAAATACAAAATGAAAATCACATTACAATCCACAATTCTACTTAATATCTATTGAACTACACATGCACATTTAACTACCACACTAACTTTATAACAAGTTCCAAGTACACAACAATAACTTAAAATGAAAGTCCAAATACGTAAACATCCATTTCTATTACGAAAGATTACATAAAATAAAAGTACAAACATAAGTACATCAATTTCATTCTAAATCAAAGTCCCAAGCTATATCTTCATCACCTTGATCAGCAGGTGGATTGGGTTGATACTGAGTATATCACGGGCATTCAGGAAATGTAACATTAGACTCTCCTCTATAGTGTTGGGCCTGAGCTTCATAATAGGCTACCACAAAATTTGAATGCCTCTACAGGTACTCACTATCATAATCGTGTCGGCATTCTAAACCTCCAATCCTTTGACTTATCAATTCTATGATCTTCCGCTGCAAGGTCAACTCATTCATCAAATCAGAGAGGGTAGGGAAACTAGAAGGTGGAATGTCATAACTTGTAGAGGGGAAATCTCTACTAGTAGAAGGTTCTTGACTTCTACTCCTAGTTCTCCATTTCTCATGGGATTCATTAGCTTACTAATGGGTTTCATAGGATAAACCCATTCTTCGTCTCCACTTTCCACTCTAGAAAGTTTGCAAATTGTACTAATAGGTTTTATAGGATAAACCCATTCTTCATCTCCAAATTCTACTCTAGAAAGTTTTTAAATTATATAAATAAGTCCTGGATGTCCTAGATATCCACTAGTCTCACTCCTTGTCGTAGTCAATATATTTTTAAGAATTATTCTCCCCACATTTATAGTTCTACAATTCATAATACAAAAATTCAGAATAGCTCTATCTCTAGCTACGTCATTATGTTGATAGGTCGGTAACAAAATAGAGGAAATGAAATAGTGCCACGCCTTAGGGGTGGCATTCAACATGAAAGTAGAAAATTTTACCCATTCTTGTTTCTTTATCTTCCATGTTACTTTCCCATCAGTGAGAAAGTTGATCGCATCATTGAGGGGGCCTTCCATTGTACTAAAGTACTCATATTGGCAGCTGTAAGAGTCTGAGACTTCATAAAAAGTGTTGATGCGGGCGGCGGTAAATTCAACCGGAAATCCACGCACTTGCACAATTCCATCATCAGAATAAATCACATTGGTGTACAACTCCTTCACAATATTTGCATCCGCTTTATTGGTGGTGTAACAAAAGTTTTCCCACCTCCGCTCGGCAATAACTCTGTCAATTTCTCCACCCAGACTCTCAAAAACTTGATCTTGTATGCATTTCTTTCCTTTAAAAATGAAAGTAAATTTTGTTTGAGCCATCGCATTGACGAAGCGAGACTCGTCAAACTGAACTCTTCTCTTTTTTCATGAAGTCATTTTAATCTAATCAAATTATAGAAAAATTCAAAAAATTACTTCAAGTATGTAAATCATGGCTTCCAATAGTAATTTTAAGAGTTCAACAATAAGATCCATGAATTTCTTCCCAAATTTTCTTCACTTTCCCAAATTTTTTGGATCTCCTCAATGTGGAAGAAATTCATGGTGAAAATCAAATATTTTTAGCTTGGAGTGAAGCTCTTACCTAAAGATGATCAAATCCGGTGTCAAAAAACCTTGAAATCGCCTCCTAATCCAAGATCTCTCAAGCTCTAGATCAAAAATGACATTTTTAGGAGGAAGGAGATGATGAATCGTGTCAGTTGGCTGGTCAAAATCATGGTTAAAGGTGTTTTCTATGAGCTCTTCGTCGGCGGAGTTGATTGCGCCGTCAGCGTGCTCAATTGGAAATTAAATCCTAGGTCTCGGGAAAATCTCGCCGTCTACGACGTCGAGGGCACCGTCGGCGGGCGCTATTGATTTTGTCCAAATTCTGAATATTTGTGATTTCGATCAATTCCAAGCCTAAACGGCATTCGTTTGATCATTACAGATATAATTTTAAATAACTAAATGATGTACTTAGCACATATAAACTTTCACAACACAAAACATCACATTTATATATAAATTCCAAGGGGTACAATATATGTTACATAACACACCTAAGTTTGGTATTTTCTCAACCTCAATACATTAATTCAACATCGTAATCCAAGCCACAACACTCAAAACGCTGAAAAAAAACATTCTATGCTTAGTCTCAACTATACAGAGATCTATAAGCATATTTCTAAAGCAAAGCAAATACAAATTTCAAATTAAAATACATAGATAGACATATAGGTAGTAATATAAATCTACTAATCCTCAGACTCGGTACTCGATTCTCCTCTGAGATCACCCATTGATTGCNAAATTGGTAGAGTTTCACTTCATTTTTGGTGAGAAAATATGATCTAGAATTTGAATTTTTGAGTTTAAAAAGACTATTCCTGCCCAAAAATTGCCAAAAACAGCCATTTGAACCCAAGTAACCGTCCGTTCACCGGTCTCACCGTCGGCGGGGTCGATGGCGTTGTCATCGAGCTTTTGTATTAATTTTTTCTGGACTCTCAAGAAAAACCCACCATCAGCGGCGTCAAGGGCGTCGTCGACGCCTAAGGCAAAATTTTCTCAATTTCGCTCTGGTCCGAATGCGTTCCAATTTTTCTTCATGGATCCAATTTTTAAGATGTTTCAAGGGTAANTAGGGTCTGCTTCCATACTATCTTCCAAAATTTTATGCCCTAACATAATTCCTCCTGCAACCATAAATTGACATTTCTCCCAATTTAGAACNAAAACATTCTATGCTTAGTCTCAACTATACAGAGATCTATAAGCATATTTCTAAAGCAAAGCAAATACAAATTTCAAATTAAAATACATAGATAGACATATAGGTAGTAATATAAATCTACTAATCCTCAGACTCGGTACTCGATTCTCCTCTGAGATCACCCATTGATTGCACATGAATGAAGCAGTTGTAGAAGGGTCGAAATGGAAATTCTTCGGTAGAATCCTCCTCAATTAATTTCATCCTCCTCATCAGTCATATCAAACTATCTTCTAAATGTCCAGAATGTTCGAAATGTTCATTCATCCTCCAGTCCAGATGACTGAAGAAATCAGAGATATTATTAATCGCATTCATGACATCTTGTACCTCCTTTTCCAATTTCTTGATTTGGCGCAGGATCACGAAAGACTTATCAGGGACTAAGGGTTGAACTGGCAGTGAATCCTGGATGTTCGATCTACTATAATGGCCATATCATTTTCATCTTCAAAAACTGGGAATCTTTCAGTTGGATCCAAAGGCTTCCAAGGTATCAGTACCTTTTCCCAATTTTCATAGGACACTTGGAACTAACTGCAAAGTGAGAAAATTGTGGAGGGGTGGTCAAGCTCATAAGTTGATCCGTGAACGATCAGGCCCAAAACCGACTTCATAATTATAGATCCAATGTCGATTGGCAGTCCTCTTTGGATGCAGTAATTCGAAATAGCACTTTATTTAGAAACTTTACCGATCTTCATTTTTTATAACAGTTTCACAGAAATGAAAAAGTGCCAGTATTTAGAGATGGAATTCAAAAGTGTTGAAGAAAAACTAACATACTCGTTCTTGCTTAGTTCCCAATTGTTAGTTTTGTCCGTTAAATATTGGTAAATCTCATTCATCTGGTTTCTCATTGGGACGAAATTAGAATAGTGGCAGACAAGAACATTCTCTATCATGCATGATTCATTGATTATTGCAGGAGTAAAAGTGATCCATCTTCCTCGCACATAAACAACTCCTTGGTTGATTCCTTGTAAATTTGCATAAAATTATTTTACCACAGGAACCACCACGGTGGCAGTAATGTAGCACAACACTTCCCATCTTTGCCGCACTATCGTTTCTTCAAAATACCTCATGAGATTATTCAATTTGTGATTCACTAATACTTGTTATTTGATTAATCTTTTCTTCGTCAACAACTTGTTGAAGATTCGCTGCGCTTCCACACTAATAAACTTTCACCGATTGAAAACTCGCATTTTGGGATTATCAAGGGAATTGGATGCCCTAGGAATGAAATTGGTAGAGTTTCACTTCATTTTTGGTGAGAAAATATGATCTAGAATTTGAATTTTTGAGTTTAAAAAGACTATTCCTGCCCAAAAATTGCCAAAAACAGCCATTTGAACCCAAGTAACCGTCCGTTCACCGGTCTCACCGTCGGCGGGG
>JXCR01140896.1:99448-127666 GCA_002079205.1 Phalaenopsis hybrid cultivar
ACACTATCTGAAATAGGATAAATAATTCCAGTGTCTAACCATTTCAAAATTTCCTTCTTAACTACTTCTTTCATCATCGGATTTAATGTCCTTTGTGGATCAACTCTTAGTTTATATTGTTCATCTAACATAATTTTGTGCATATAGATTGAAGGACTGGTTCCATTAATATCAGCTAAGGTCCAACCAAAAGATTTCTTATATCTTTTTAATGTATCTAACAGTCTTTGCTCTCGCAGATCATTTAATTTTGAAGATATAATAATAGGTAATGTAGATGAGTCTCCCAAAAACACATACTACAAGTGACTAGGTAATATTTTCATCTCAAGTTCAAGTGGTTTCATAATAGATTTTTATCGACATTTTTCGCAATATCCAACATCTCAAATCTTTCTTGAACATAATCTAATTCTTCATTTTCTAATTCGTCCAAAATAATTTCATCACTCTTTTCAGATTGTTCCTTCTCTACAAAATGTTCTTCTTCTTCAAAATACTTTTTGTCTTCAAAATGTTCTTTAAAATGTTCGTTCAGTAATTGTTCAATAATTTTCATGCAAAAACATTCATTATCTCTTTCAACAGTAGGATATTTCATAGATTTTGCAATGTTAAAAGTCTACTTCTTGATCATTAACTCTCATAGTTAATTCTCCTTTTTGAACATCTAAAAATGGTCTCCCTAATATGATGGGTATTTCTTTATCTTCCTCCATATCTAAAATAATGAAATCCACAGGAAAGATAAATTTATCCACTTTTACTAACACATCTTCTATAACTCCCTTAGGATATGTAAGTGATCCGCTAATTGTAGAGTTACAGAAATAGGTGAGACTTCTCCTAATCCTAATCTTTTGAAAAATGATAGAGGCATAAGATTAATGCTGGCTCCCAAATCACATAAAGCTTTTCCATAAAATTTTTCATCGATAGCACATGATATAGTGAAACTACCAAGATCTTTTAACTTTTCATGAAGCTTTTTCTGAAGAATTGCACTACACTCTTTGCTAAGTGCAGCAGTTTCATTATTCGTGAACTTCCTTTTCTTGTTTAGAATATCTTTCATAAATTTTACATAATTGGGCATTTGCTCTAAAGCTTCTACGAAGGGAATTCAAAATATCTTTCATAAATTTCACATAATTAGGCATTTGCTCTAAAGCTTCTACGAAGGGAATATCAGTATATCTTTCATAAATTTCACATAATTGGGCATTTGCTCTAAAGCTTCTACGAAGGGAATATTTACTGTTAACTTCTTAAGAATTTTTAAAAAAGAAAATTATTTATTCTATTTGTGTTGCTTCAATCTTTGAGGAAACAGTGGTGGAGGTTTCTCCTCAAAATATCTTTCATAAATTTCACATAATTAGGCATTTGCTCTAAAGCTTCTACGAAGGGAATATCAGTATATCTTTCATAAATTTCACATAATTGGGCATTTGCTCTAAAGCTTCTACGAAGGGAATATTTACTGTTAACTTCTTAAGAATTTTTAAAAATTTGGAAAATTGTTTATTCTGTTTGTGTTGCTTCAATATTTGAAGAAACGGTGGTGGAGGTTTCTCAACAGTAATTTTCATTGGTTTAAGTGGATATTCTAAATCTGGGTATTCATGATCCTTTTCTTTCTTTGAAGGTTTCTCCATAGTAATTTTCATCAGTGTAAATGGATACTCTAAATCTGGGTATTCATGATCCTTTTCTTTTTTCGGTATCCACTTTCTCCTTTTCAGTTTCTATTTCTTTTTGCACCCTTATTTCCAATTCTTTTCCACTTTGTAATTGTATCGCTTTAATTTGTTTTTTTCCTTAGTCTTTAGGATTTGGTTCCACAGTACTAGGAAAAATTTCTAATATTTGGTTACTAAGCGCAGTAGCGATATGCTCTAATTGGTTTTCAATATTCTTAATAGCAGTTCTTTGATATTGTAATTGATTTTCTTGAATCTGTAATTAATTTTCTTGATTCTGTAATTGTTGACCCATGTTTAATATCAGCTATTCCATAGACAACTTCTTCTCCTTAATTTGAGTATTACTATTAAATTCTGGAGGATAAGAAGGTCAATAGTTAACGTTTCCTTGGTTGGATGAATTTCCTAATGGGTTCACTAAGTTGTTTACCTATTGTTGATTTGTAGAAGAATTGTTATTCCAATTAAAATTTGGATGATTCTTCCAACCTGGGTTATAATAGTTTGAATAAGGGTTGTTGGGTCTATTAATAGCATTTAAGGTCTCATAAAGGTTGAACATCCACAAATTGCCCAGATGAATTTTCTTCCATCATAAGAGGTGTTGAAGAAATTTAAAGTCTCATATGAAGGTTGAACATCCACAAATTGCCCCAGATGAATTCTCTTCCATCATAGGAGGTGTTGGAGAATAATTCATCTATAATGATCTAATTTCTTTGATATTATAGCAATCTGTGAAACTAACATAGATATTGCATCAGAATCATGGATACTAGCTACTCTTTCAGGATTTACCTGCTCAGAGGGCTATTGAAAATTATTGGTAGTCATCTCTTCTATTAATGAATAAGCCTCATCAAAAGGTTTTGACATTAAAGAACCACCAGCCGTAGCATCTATAATCAATCTAAGAGATCCCACTAATCCATTATAAAAAGTTTGAATTATTAACCAATCTGGCAATGAATGATGAGGACACTTCATAAGAAGATCTTTAAATCTCTCCCAAGCTTCATATATTGACTCTTCATCAATCTGACAGAATGATGTTATGTCATTTCTAAGTTTAGCAATTTTAGATGGAGGGAAATATTTGGATAGAAATTTTTGTGAAAGTTCTCTCCAAGTTCTAATAGATCATCGTGCTAACGAGTTTAACCACATCTTAGCCTTATCTCTCAGTGAAAAAGGAAAAAGTCTAAGTCTAACAACATCGCTTGAGATTCTGTCATATTTAAAAGTAGCATACAATTCTAAAAATCTAGCGAGGTATAAGTTCATATCTTCATTTGGTGTACCTCCAAATTGATTGTTTTGTACCATTTGGATAATAACAAGTTTAAGCTCAAATGAACTAGCAGCTACATCAGGATTTTGGTAGATAAGTGAATCTCATCTGCTGTAGGATTTGCATAATCTCTTAGGGGTCTAGGTTGGTGTGTTCTATTCCTTGATTGTTCATGTTGTTTTCCATTGAATCAGAATTTCTAGGTTCTCTTCTCATTTCCTTGATTGTTCAGGTTGTTTTCCATTATATCAGAATTTCTAGGTTCTCTTCTTAATCTTCTAATTCTTCTAACAGTGTGTTCTAATTCCGAATCATAGGGTATAAGATTTTCAGGTCCAAATTTACATATACAATTTGAAATCAGTACTCAGTAATATAATTAAGTAAATATAAATATAAAAATAAGTTGTAATTTAAGTAAAAATTTTCTAATAATCCTAATTTGTCTGTTACTATCATCGTAATTTTACTCACTCACTTAATCACTCCTCGGCAACGGCACCAAAAACTTGACCGACTTTTTATAAATCGACAATTACAAGAACTTGATGGCGATACTAGAAGATTTAAATTCCCAGCAACGGCGCCAAAAACTTGACCGCAACTTTATATATGTTTTTGATTTGATAAAGATGTATAAATATAATATTCAATAATGTTAAAGTCAAATTTATCAACGCAAGTATACGTATCGCTCAAGTATTATACTGGAGCCCTAGATATCGATCCCACAGGGAGTAGTTTAGAATTACGAACTAAGACCTTAGAAAAGCAATACTTTAATCACAACAACAACGTTCAATTTGCTTATTTGTCACTAATAGGCAATTGAAATAAATAGATAACTTTAAAAACTAATAAATAACTAATGATATAAAGTACGGTTTAATTGTGATATTCAATATATAAGAAAACATCCTTCTCCTTGTCAAGAAATTATAGTGAATGGATAAAATGAAGTAGTTCAATTTATATTGTGCCAAATAGGAGCATACCTATTCTTTACCCTTTGATCTAGGCATAAAGAACATTGACTAATCCTATGCTTGGTTACTGATTCTGCGGCTAGGCTGGGAGGATACCATCTCTCACTTCGGAGTTCCCACGTTCCCCTCACCTGATGGCTAACATCTACACATCAGCACCCAAACGATAGGATCGAATTGGGGATTTTAGTCTGTCACTCTAAAATCTCCAATTTAGCACCCAAACGATAGGACCGAATTGGGGATTTTAGTCTGTCACTCTAAAATCTCCAATTCTGGCCGATAATAATATTTCCCTATTTAGTTGCACCCAACTTCCAAGGGCTTTGACCTCCCTAAATCTTGGATGTAATCTTCACTTTAGTTATAAAACTCAACATATTTTAACAAATCAATTGGCGAGATTGAAAGTAAATTAAGATCAAAGTGCAGATTGAAAGTAAATTAAGATCAAAGTAAAAAGGAAGTTAAAATATCATCACAACTAACTTTCAAGGACTTTGACCTCCCTAAATCTTGGATGTAATCTTCACCTTAGTTGTAAAACTATATTTATTTGCACCCAATTTCCAAGGGCTTTGACCTCCTTGAATCTTGGATGTAATCTTCACTTTAGTTGTAAAACTCAACTATATTTTAACAAATCAATTGCCAGATTCAAAGTAACTTAAGATCAAAGTGAAAATATCATCACAATTTCTTGAACATTTTCATGGCTTCACCAATTCAAATCATCATTTCACAAATCTCGAGACAAGGAGAAAAACAGGAAAAACTACTCAGAACTCATGTGGAAAACACAACAAAACTCGGAATTCATATATAAAATTAAAGTCATACAAACTACAATAAGTAAATAACTTATCTCTAAATTCTCCCAAGAACACTCCTCGAAGTTCCTCTAAATCTCTTCCTTTCTTTACAGCACACAAAATTCCTCTTTGAAGTAGCAAGGAGGAGTACACAGAATTCCTCTTTGAAGTAGCAAGGAGGAAGAAATCTCTCACTTTCCCTCCACTCTTAGCACATAGAATTCCTCTTTGAAGCGGCAAGGAGGAAGAAATCTCTCACTTTCCCTCCACTCTTACAATAAATTCCTCTTCAAAGCGGCAAGGAGGAAGAAATCTCTCACTTTCCCTCCACTCTTACAAACTTAAAGAGTTCCTCACAATATTGGAACCTTTCTAACCTCTATGAACTCTCTCTAGCACCTCCTATTTCTCTTTGAAGTAGCAAGGAGGAAGAAATCTCTCACTTTCCCTCCACTCTTACAATCTCTCGAAAATTCTTCTTCAAAGCGGCAAGGAGGAAGAAATCTCTCACTTTCCCTCCACTCTTACAATCTCTCGAAGCAATTCCTTTTTGAAGTAGCAAGGAGGAAGAAATCTCTCACTTTCCCTCCACTCTTACAATCTCTCGAAAAATCCCCACAATTTTTACACACTAATGGAACCTTTCTAACCTCCAGGAACTCTTCAGGCTCTCCAGGCTCTCCCCCCTTTTCAATATTCAGCCAAAATGTTCTTTTAAAGTTGTGGATGAGCTTTCCCAAGAGTTGCCTGAGCATCCCTTCAAAATTTGGCCTTATCCAAAACTTGAGTAAGCATAACCGTCGATCTCACTGTCGGCGGTCTCGATGGCGTTGTCGGCGGGCTTCTGAAGAATTTTGTCCTATAGTCTTGGGAAAAATTCGCCGTCGGCGGGGTCGAGGGTGCCGTCGGCGGCCTAGTTCAAATCTTCACATTTTGGCCATTTTCGCTCCAAATTCGCTCCTTTTTGTATCTTTTTTCTCCAATGAACCTTATTCATGATTCCTGCAACAAAACATCAAAAATACCTTTCTTTAAAGTGCAATATCATTAAAAATAGTATAAAATAGGTATGAAAATCTCAACATATTTTTCTTTGGTCAGGCACCTACTTCTAGTGCTCCATGTTTCGAAGGTGTTATGGACCAGCTTATCATTCAAAAATATGATATTATTAATATACAAACTTAGTTGGGAGAGATAGATGCAAGGAATGCATATAATGATGAATATCAGCAGAGGAGAGTTCAACATGATATAGATTTTCAAAATGCTATGGTTAGACACTTCATAGGTGAACCTAACGTGAACTTTCCTATTTTCCTAGCTTTGTCCCATATGCTCCCATTTGTGATGAAGAAGGAAGGGAAGAAGAAGAAGATGATGATGATGATGGAGTGGAAGGAGATGAAGATTGATATTTTATGAGTCTTGGTTAGTTATTTTGACGTGTTTGTGTTTTTATTTTGGTGTACTTTTATTTGGAAAACTTGTTGTAGAAAAAGACTTTCTTATGTTGTGTTATGGACTTACATTTTATAATAGTAATTGTTGATTGTTTACATTTCAGTTTTAGTTTTAGTATTTTCAGTTTGAGCTTATTGAAGAATATATTATGTTTTATTTAATGCTTTAAAGCCTGCATGTAGTTTTACAGTTAGTACGTGCAGTACCCCAGAACCAATTTCATGATCAGAAATCCTCTATAGGTTAGTTTTTATTTTTATGCATTTACTATTTTCTTTCAGCAACTAAAATTTTGTACTAAAATGTTTTTAAAATCATTTAAGAATTTATGTTTGGGGGAAAAGAAAATTTTCTTTCGAAATGGAGAAAACTAAATTTTATTTGTCCTTAAGTAAATATAATTTTCAAATTTTATTTAACATGACTTGGGATATTGAGATTTAACTTTAAATGACTATAATTATGTTTATAAATATTATAGTAAATATAGGTGAAATATTTTTAATAATGAAAATCGATTCTAAAGTTAAAGATATTTGGTATGATAGGATAAGACTATGTTTTTCTATTTTAAATAAAGGAAAATTGTATTCTTAAAATGTTAAGAATTTTAGAGTTTCATATAAGAAGAAAGGAATGAGAATTTATGAAAAATCATAAACTAGTATAACTTTATTAAATAAGGAAGGGTGTGGAGTTTTGACTTTAAGAAGAGGACAGTAAACTTCAAAACTATTAAAGACTATCCAGATATAGTAATCCTCACTTGAAAAAGGAAAAAAAGAATAAGAAAAGAAAGGATTAAAAAGAACCTAAAAGAAAAAAAAAGAAATTAAAAAAAATTAAAAAAATGGGTGAGGAGAAGCTTGAGGAGTTGCCTAATCAAAATTTGGCCTCACTTGAATAAACTAATGGAAGGAGCTTTATTACACTTTCTAAACTTGCATTGAAGTATTAGTAGCATTTCTAGTAATGTTTTTATGAAAGCCCTTTTCATATGAATGTTCTAAATGTCCTTAGCATGACAAATTGCAGTTCTTCTTGAAAAGAATAGAGATTCAGAAATCTTAAATTTGATTACTAGATATTCTTAGACTTGAAGTTGGAACCTAAGTAATGAAATGTTTTTTCTTAAATTTTGCTATTATATCTATTGAACTAAAGTATAATAGTGATAAGTTAATCTCTATCCTAAAGTCATATGCTTTTATCTAATAAAAGTGTCACTTGAGGATAAGGAACATGTAAGTTTGGGAGATTTTGATCCATAAAAATAATATACTGTTTTAAGTACCCTTTTGTGTCTATTTTTAGTGATATTGTACTTTAAAGAAAGGTATTTTTGTGTTTTTTGTTGCAGGTATACCATTTTTAGGCATTTGGAGCAAAAATGACAAAAAGAGCAAAATTTGGAGAAAAAACAGCCAATTTTGGGGTTTCGCGCATGATGCGCCAAAATCCAGAGCGCTAGCGAATGATGTACCAGATTGGCACGTGATGCACCAAGCACGACATTTTTAATTTAAGGCAATTCGAGACAAATTTTGTGTGAATTTTCGAAGGGACACTTGTTCTAAGCACCCCATAGAGTGATTCAACGCATGTAGACACTTTGGAAGGTTCCAATTTGAAGGGATTTGTCTCTTGGATCAAGGAGGCACATCTTTTGAANTGGCAATTGAAATAAATAGGTAAATTTAATAACTATTAAATAACTAATGATACAAGGAGGGTCTAATTGTGATATTCAATATATAAGAAAACATTCTTCTCCTTCTCAAGAAATTATAGTGAAAGGATAAAGTGAATTAGTTCACTTTATATTGTGTCAAATAGGAGCATACTTATTATTTACACTTTGCTCCAGGCATAAAGAACATTGACTAATTCTACGCTTGTTTACTGAATCTGCGGTTAGGCTGGGAGGATACTGACTCTCACTTCGGAGCTCCCACGTTCCCTTCACCTGAGGGCTAACATCTACACTTCAGCACCCAAACGATAGNTCTTTTGTCTAGGCATAAAGAACATTGACTAAACCTATGCTTGTTTACTGAATCTGCGGCTAGGCTGGGAGAATACCGGCTCTCACTTCGAAGCTCCCACGTTCCCCTCGACTAAGGACTAACATCTACACTTCAGCACCCAAAGGATAGGACCGAATTGAGGATTTTAGTCTATCACTCTAAAAGCTCCAATTCTACACCCGATAATATTATTTCTATATTTATTTGCACCCAACTTCCAAGGGCTTTGACCTCCCTCAATCTTGGATGTAATCTTCACTTTAGTTGTACAGATTGAAAGTAAATTAAGATCAAAGTAAAAAGGAAGTTAAAATATCATCACAACTAACTTTCAAGGACTTTGACCTCCCTAAATCTTGGATGTAATCTTCACCTTAGTTGTAAAACTCACTTATTTTAACAAATCAATTGGCCTGATTGAAAGTAAATTAAGATCGAAGTGAAAAGATCATCACAATTTCTTANTTTATCTGTCACTAATAGACAGTTGAAATAAATATATAATTTTAATAACTCTTAAGTAACTAATTATACTAANAAATTTGCTTATTTGTCACTAATAGGCAATTGAAATAAATAGATAATTTTAAAAACTAATAAATAACTAATGATATAAAGTACGGTTTAATTTTGATATTCAATATATAAGAAAGCATCCTTCTCCTTGCCAAGAAATTATAGTGAATGGATAAAGTAAATTAGTTCAATTTTTATTATGCCAAATAGGAGCATACCTATTCTTTACCCATTGGTCCAGGCATAAAGAACATTGACTAATCCTATGCTTGGTTACTGATTCTACGGCTAGGCTGGGAGGCTACCAGCTCTCACTTCGGAGTTCCCACGTTCCCCTCACCTGATGGCTAACATCTACACATCAGCACCCAAACGATAGGATCGAATTGAGGATTTTAGTCTGTCACTCTAAAATCTCCAATTTAGCACCCAAACGATAGGACCGAATTGGGGATTTTAGTCTGTCACTCTAAAATCTCCAATTCTGGCCCGATAATAATATTTCCTTATTTATTTGCACCCAACTTCCAAGGGCTTTGACCTCCCTAAATCTTGGATGTAATCTTCACTTTAATTGTAAAACTCAACATATTTTAACAAATTAATTGGCCAGATTCAAAGTAACTTAAGATCGAAGTGAAAAGATCATCACAATTTCTTGAACATTTTCATGGCTTCACCAATTCAAATCATCATTTCACAAATCTCGAGACAAGGAGAAAGGAAAAACTACTCAGAACTCATGTGGAAAACACAACAAAACCCGAAATTCATATATAAAATTAAAGTCATACAAACTACAATAAGTAAATAACTTATCTCTAAATTCTCCCTAAGAACACTCCTCGAAGTTCCTCTAAATCTCTTCCTTTTTGTACAGCACACAGAATTCCTCTTTGAAGTAGCAAGGAGGAAGAAATCTCTCACTTTCCCTCCACTCTTACAATTTCTCAAAGAAATCCTCACAATTTTTACACACTAATGGAACCTTTCTAACCTCCAGGAACTCTTCAGGCTCTCCAGGCTCTCCCCCCTTTTCAATATTCGGCGAAAATGTTCTTTTAAAGTTGTGGATGAGCTTTCCCAAGAGTTGCCTAAGCATCCCTTCAAAATTTGGCCTTATCCAAAACTTGAGTAGGCATAACCGTCGATCTCACTATTGGCGGCCTCGATGGCGTCGTCGGCGGGCTTCTGAAGAATTTTGTCCTGTAGTCTCGGGAAAAATTCACCGTTGGCGGGGTCGAGGGTGCCGTCGGCGGCCTAGTTCAAATTTTCACATTTTTGGTCATTTTCGCTCCAAATTCGCTCCTTTTTGTATCTATTTTCTCCAATGACCCTTATTCATGATTCCTGCAACAAAGCATCAAAAATACCTTTCTTTAAAGTGCAATATCATTAAAAATAATATAAAATATGTATGAAAATCTCAACATATTTTTTTCTGGTCAGACACCTACTTCTAGTGCTGCATGTTTGGAAGGTGTTATGGACCAGCTTATGATTCAAAAATATGATATTATTATTATACAAATTTAGTTGGGAGAGATAGATGCAAGGAATGCATATAATGATGAATATCAGTAGAGGAGAGTTCAACATGATATAGATTTTTAAAATGCTATCGTTAGACACTTCATGGGTGAACCTAACGTGAACTTTCCTACTTGCCCCAGCATTGTCCCATATGCTCCCATTCATGATGAAGAAGCAAGAGAAGAAGAAGAAGAAGATGATGATGATGGAGTGGAAGGAGATGAAGATTGATATTTTATGAGACTTGGTTAGTTATTTTGACGTGTTTGTGTTTTTATTTTGGTGTACTTTTATTCGGAAAACTTGTTGTAGAAAAAAACTTTTTTATGTTGTGTTATGGACTTACATTTTATAATAGTAATTGTTGACTGTTTACATTTCAATTTTAGTTTTATTATTTTCAGTTTGAGCTTATTGAAGAATATATTATGTTTTATTTAATGCTTTAAAGCCTGCATGTAGTTTTACAGTTAGTACGTGCAGTATACCAGAACCAATTTCATTATCAGAAATCCTCTATAGGTTAGTTTTTGTTTTTATGCAATTACTATTTTCTTTCAGCAACTAAAATTTTGTACTAAAATGTTTTTAAAATCATTTAAAAATTTAAGTTTGGGGGAAAAGAAAATTTTCTTTTGAAATGGAGAAAACTAAAGTTTATTTGTCCTTAAGTAAATATAATTTTCAAATTTTATTTAACATGACTTGGGATATTGAGATTTAACTTTAAATGACTATAGTTATGTTTATAAATATTATTGTAAATATAGGTGAAATATTTTTAATAATGAATGTCAATTCTAAAGTTAAAGATATTTGGTATGATAGGATAAGACTATGTTTTTCTATTTTAAATAAAGGAAAATTGTATTCTTAAAATGTTAAGAATTTTAGAGTTTCATGTAAGAAGAAAGGAATGAGAATTTATGAAAAATCATAAACTAGTATAACTTTATTAAATAAGGAAGGGTGTGGAGTTTTGACTTTAAGAAGAGGACAGTGAAGTTCAAAATTATTAAAGACTATCCAGATATAGTAATCCTCACTTGAAAAAGGAAAAAAAGAAAAAGAAAAGAAAGGATTAAAAAGATCCTAAAAGAAAATAAATAAATAAATAAAAATTAAAAAAATGGGTGAGGAGAAGCTTGAGGAGATGCCTAATCAAAATTTGGCTTCACTTGAATAAACTAATGGAAGGAGCTTTATTACACTTTCTAAACTTGCATTGAAGTATTAGTAGCATTTCTAGTAAAGTTTTAATGAAAGTCTTTTTCATATGAATATTCTAAATGTCCTTAGCATGACAAATTGCAGTTCTTCTTGAAAAGAATAGAGATTCAGAAATCTTAAATTTGATTACTAGATATTCTTAGACTTGGAGTTGGAACCTAAGTTATGAAATGTTTTTTCTTAAATTTTGCTATTATATCTATTGAACTAAAGCATAACAGTGATGAGTTAATCTCTATCCTAAGTCATATGCTTTTTTGTAATACAAGTGTCACTTGAGGATAAGGAACATGTAAGTTTGGGAGATTTTGATCCATAAAAATAATATACTGTTTTAAGTACCCTTTTATGTCTATTTTTAGTGATATTGTACTTTAAAGAAAGGTATTTTTGTGTTTTTATTGCAGGTATACCATTTTTAGGCATTTGGAGCAAAAATGACAAAAAGAGCAAAATTTGGAGCAAAAACAGCCAATTTTAGGGTTTGGCGCATGATGCGCCAAAATCCAGAGCGCTAGCGGATGATGCGCCAGATTGGCGCGTGATGCACCAAGCACGACATTTTTAATTTAAGGCAGTTCGAGACGAATTTTGTGTGAATTTTCAAAGGGACACTTGTTCTAAGCACCCCATAGAGTGATTCAATGCATGTAGACCCTTTGGAAGGTTCCAATTTGAAGGGATTTGTCTCTTGGATCAAGGAGGCACATCTTTTGAAATTCAAAGTTTTGACTGTTGAATTTTGGAGAGAATTGAGATTCTTTTCA
The DNA here is from genome assembly GCA_002079205.1 of Phalaenopsis hybrid cultivar. NCBI lineage: Eukaryota > Viridiplantae > Streptophyta > Magnoliopsida > Asparagales > Orchidaceae > Phalaenopsis > Phalaenopsis hybrid cultivar. The sequence goes on from JXCR01140896.1 coordinate 111,781, forward strand.
GAGAGGAGAGGCAGCCAACAAAAGGGAACTTCATAAGGGACTTGGAAGGGGGGACGAAAAGTAAGAGAGAGAGGATAGGCGTGAGTTAGAGAGAGAAAAGTAGGAGATTTTCTTCTAAGGTTGTAAAAGGAGAGGGAAGGTGAGAGATTTTCTTCTTCATTACATTTCTAAGAGAGAATTGGGAGAGATTGTAAAGAGGGAAAGACTTAGAGAGAACTTCTAAGGATTTGCTTGGGAAGGATTGTGACTTACGTTGTACTTTTCATTTCTTTTGTTTGTAAACTTCTTTTTATGTATGAAATCTGTGTTTTATCGTATCATTATCATGAATTCTAAGTAGTCTTCTTTATTCTTCTCCCTACTTTGAAGAAATGATTTTGTAAAGAATTGATTTTATTTTCTACGCTATAGAGCTTAATAATAACCCCCAGATTACTCGACAGCAAAGGTTTTATATAAAAAGCACAAAAATTTCAAATTTGATTTTGAATTAGACTTTCTACATGTTTAGGAAAAAGAATAACAAAATTAAAAGTATTAACATAAAGATTAGATGATTTACTATAATTATTTAAAATTCTATTAAAAGAGAAATAATATATAAATGAGCTTTTTCTAAAATAAGAATATTATTGGCATAAATTAAATGAGAAATATTATGATCTTAAATGCGCCCATTAATATGAGTAAAATTATTTTTTGTTGCCCATTAATACTACCATTAAATATTATGATCATCAATACCACCATTACCAAAAGAAAACATAAGAGCTGGCGTCTTAGTTAGCAAACATGTGAAAATAAACCCATCCCCACCGCAAAAAAGAATATGACAGTGAGGCCAAATTTTAAAATTCAAAAATTTTTAAATTTGATATTAATTACGTGACGTGAAATAATTGGAGGTAGTACCAACGGCGTCCGTAAGCGCTCTATTTTTAGCGGGGCAAACTACCCCTCTAGACCCAATATGTGAGGGGTTAGGGCAACGAATGACAAATTAATATTTGAGGAGAAATAAAAATGATATTTCAGGAGAGACAACATCAAATTACTTTCTCATTTTAAATAAAAATTTAAATTTGAAGATATAATTGCCAATGATACAATAAAGAATAAAAATAGAAAATTATTAATTAAATAATTAATTCCGCACCCGATTTTCTACGCGAGGAATTATTTTGTCCAATATGAGAACTATTATCGCACGTGTACTCTGCTGTGGCAGAAAAATTGAGCCCCGCCAATGACTTGGATGATAAAGCGAGACCCAAAACATTGTTTAAAGGATTTTGGAGAATCTAATCTCTGCAAGCCAATTAAATTGCCATTATAGGACATGCAAAACAACTCTTTTGGTTGATAACTTGAAATGCCCAATGCACTTTAATTGTAAAGCATAATATCAGAAACATATTATAATTTAATAGTTCATCGCATTTAATGCAACTTGATTCCTTTCTATCATATTAAACTTCGGAGGATCAACCTAAATGCCAGTTTCTAGCTGCTTTGTAAGTATTAACAATTTAATTTCAGCGTACATTCAGCGCTTTAAATGTTAGGTGCATTTATGTATGTTAGAAAGTGCCGTTTTGTCATGTTTGAGAAAATTGCACTTTATCTATTTTTTCAGAAAATTTTAATTGAAACTTGCATGTTGCAACTAAACTTACGTACGTGGGCTTCTAAAAAGCTGCGGTCTAACTTTCTAAAAAAAATAAATTTTGTAATAATTACCGCAGCTTTTTATTTAGTAGCTTCATCTATAACAGTTTCAGAGTTGCATTTTCAAACAACTGCTATTGCCTTAAATAGACCATTAATTAATAAGATAATACATTCAACCTTAGCGAATACAAATAATTCTAGTCATTTGTTGAATACAAATTTGCGATATTTTCGTGCAACTGTTTACAATAAATATAATTTAAAAAAACATATATTGTCTATAGTCCAAAAATACGTCCTTGCCGAACTAAGGGAGCCGCCACTACCGAAGACATCATTGCTGAAGCTGTCGCCAACTCCTACTATCGCAACCTCTATTTGATCGGCACCTTGTTGGTAGCCATCCTGGGTCGGCCATCACTTGTCGGTTGGCTATGGAGCTTAGAACCTTCCAACCACTTGAGTTAGCCACCCCCTACCAGCCATCCTGGCCAACAACCACTCTGTCGACCCTATGGAAATTAACAGGACAACCATTCTGGTCTGCAATGACTTGACCAACAATTTCATAATTATTCAAGTCCGAAAAGATGGCTAAAATGTCGACCCAATTTATATTAAGCGACTAGTGTGCAATATAAAAATATAATTACATTGATTAATGGTTTACACACTAGGAGTACTACACAAGTATACGTATTATTTCAAGTAATATTTAGTTTTCCTTAAAAACCCTAACATCAAACCCATATGGAAATAAGAAATTTGTAATGCTAACTTAGAAATATTTCTACTTAAACTGTAAACTAAATTATACAGGGGAATAATATCAAATTGTTTGTAAAGGGATATAATTAAAGTGGCTATCTCTAACTTCAACTGAAAGTAAATGCAAAGTTTCTAATGCGTAAAGAAGTAAGATTATAATAACAAGTCTTTCCCCTTGCAAAGAGATTGTGAATTAGTGCAGGAATCAAATGATTAAAGATGAAAATGAGGTATTATGATAAATAAGAGCATACCTATTCTTTACCCCTTCCGAGGATAAAAAACATTGGTTAATCTAAAGTTACTTATCGCTTTTGTGGTAGTGCTGAGTAGATTCTAGCCTCTCACTTCTAGATTACCCACTATGTCCTCTTTATAGGACCTACCAGGGACCCTTGGTTCCAATAATAGACCAAATTGTTAAAGGATCTAGCATGTCACCCTAGAAATATCAATTCTACGCCCAACAAAACTTATCTCACTATTTATTTGCACTCACCCTGGATTTGACTTCCTCTTCTTCCAAGTTTTAGACTGATATTCACTAGTTGGTGAAATCATAGACCTCCCGGGTCATTATTTTTCACAACGAGTTTTAACATCACAAATGACCAGTTTGCAAAGTAAATGAATAACTGTTAAAAATACCATCACAAATTATTTGAATGAAAGAAAATTTTAAAACATTATAATCCCACACATCATTACTTCTTATTACATGGACAAAGAAAAGAAAACTACTCGGAAATCATGGGGATAATAAAATAAAACATCATATATATCAAAACCAAGTCACAAGATAAATCTTAAAGAAAAGTACAAATACTTATCTCAAACTTCTCCCCAAGAAATCCTCTAAGGTTTTCTGATAGAAATTGACCACACAAGATTCACACAAGACTCTACAATCACCACACTCCCACTATAGTGGCCGCCCACCCTTATAGTGGTCTAAACTACTAATTAAAACAAAGTTTTTTTTTCTCTTTTCTCCTTCATTGAATGTGGAGAAATGTTTTCAATATATAGATCCTAAAATTAACCAGAGGTCACTTAAGGCACCATTTCAAAATTTATCCCAATTCATTGAATATTGGGCAAACCGTTTCTAGTGCCTAGGCACCCAACCGTCGCTCCTAGACACCGACCTTCTAGAACATCCTGGCGCCTAGGTACCAGGCCATCTTCTGTGTCATTGGCTTTAATTGACCCATATTCACTCCATTTTTGCTCATTTTTATGTTAAACTTCATATCTTGTACCTAAAATAAAAAACACACAAAATACATTTCATGAAAATGCAATACCAGTAAAAATAAGCTTGAAGTACATATATAAAAATAGGTAATTTTTAAGGCATGTCAATTCCCCCAAACTTAAACGTTACTTGTCCTCACCCTTTTATCATATAAAGCAAATATAATAACTTAAGACAGTGAGTTTCACTTATAGATTCTTATAGTATTGTCCCATAAGTGTGATTGTATAATGTTTATACAAGTTTTAAAAAAATCAGGTTAAAACTAAAATATAAGGATATTCAGCAATCAAGTTAGAAATTGTGATTTTCTATTTATTTCAAAAATAACTGTAATTTTTCACATTAAGGAATTTTAGAAGAATCAAAAGAAAAGAATTTTATGAGAACTCTACTAGTATAGATACTAAAACTTTTAAATAAGTTTAGAAGTGTAAATAAGTTCTTTCTTTTATGATAATTCAAGTGAAGCCAATTTTTAATTCTTCATCTCCTCATATAATTTTTTTCTTTTTTTCTTTTTTGCTTTTCCTTTTCTTTTTATTTTACTTTACCTTTTTTTATTTTGCTTTTCTTTTTCTTTTTAGTTTCATTTGCAATAATTTCCTTTTTTTTCTTTTTCATGTGAGGATTACTATATCTAGACAGTCCTTTAATGATTTTGAACTTAACTATTTTTTTCCTAAAGTTAAAAACTTCTCGCAATTCTTTACATAAAAATGAGTATTACTGGAGTAATAATTTTTCATAGAGTCTCGAATTCTTTTTAAAAGTGTACCTCTAAAATCTTTATTGTTTCAAAAATATAATTTTTCTTACTTTGAATAATAAAAGCATTTTCCTATTCTTTTATACTAAATATCTTAATTTTTCGACTTACCGTTTATTACTAAAAAGTTTTACATAAGTTTACTATATTATTTATAAAATAAAAAATATAATTATCAAAAGTTAACTCTACATACAATAAGTTTTATTAAAATAGTTTTGAAAATATAATGTTTTTATAAGATAAAAAAATTTAGTTTTAAACAATTTTTCTCCCTCCATCAAACTTGATTTTTTTAATAGTGTAGAACATTAAAGTATAAAACAAGTATGAAGAGAGAAAATATTATCAGTTTTTAACTGGGTACTAAAAATGTAAATTGTACAAGTGCAAGTAGTAATAGGTACTAAGTTGTAGTACATATAAAAATCAACAGGTATATCATAGAAAGTGCAACATATAAGACTACTCTAACATACATGCAAAATAAACTAAAGTAGAACAAAATTAACATTAATGCATCAAAACAGAAACTACAACAACATCCTTCTATATAAAAACATACACGAAGTTGTCAACCACCTTTTTGGAAAACACATTTAATTTAATATGTATAGATATATAATTTCGGAAAATAATATTTTAAGTTTTAAAATATGAGACCGAACCGATCTCATATATACAATAGTTTAAATAAACAAGTACAGTACTAAAAGTGTCGTACCTATCCCGAGGAATTGATACATTATTGGACAATAAGGCTTGATTGAATAAACTAAAGAATTTATGATATCCGTTCTAGTCTGCGAAACCTTATTGTTGACCAAAAAATTTCCTCTATATAATATAAAGGATTAGATGGGGTTTATATTAAGCTAAATTTTAAAGTTTCCTAAAAGGGCAAACCCCTATAGTTAATTTCATCTTAAATGACCGAGGTAACTCAAGAAAACTCTCAATAATGATCACAAAATATTATATTCAAGAATTTCTAAGTTTAAGAATTTCAAGGCCAAACAGGGGAGTATGAAACGGGGAATGCTCAAGTTTGAAACATTTGTTATGGAATCCAAAGGGAGAAAAATAGGGGATGCCGCGAATCTTGAGAAGAACTTCAGTGACTTTCCGAGCTATCTTATGATTTAGCTTTGATTTCGAGGAAATAATATTATATATTCAATCCTGCCAATTATTATTTAGGACTTAACCTTGCATGACATGATTATACAAATGGCCTCGAAGATAGGAGAGTTTATGTCATAATGAATGAAAACCACAGAGCCTAAACTAAGTTAGGGCTTATATTGCACAACATTGTTGTGGAAAGGTTTAAAGATCAAGATGGGAGTTTATGTTGTAGTAAGAAAACAACCTTGAAGTTCTATGGCTTGTTATTTAATCCTAAAAGAATATTTTGCTGTTGTAGATCCGGTTTGCTATTTTAGAATGTTGTCCTCTATCTGCTTCGGCTTGCTCTAAGCTCCTCGTTGAAGTGATAGCTCCAAGTAAAAACTTTATGTTTTATATTTTTCTTTCAATCATTATTAATCTAATTAATTAATAGGTATGTGTTTGGGTTTTACAGTGATCCACCTTAGGTAATTAGGCTACTGTTCTCAATCCTAGAGGTCTTGTGATAATAAGAAATGTAGAAGTGAAAAGATAGTAAAGAAGGAACAAAAAGCTGCAAAGTAAATAAGTAAAATTGCATTGAGTGAAATGTAAATACGCACCTGGGCCTCTGCTATCGTCGCATGATTAACATCATAAAACAAAATATAAATTTCATTAAATTAAATAATTTGTAGGAAAGTAAACAGGAGCATCAAGTATAAGAAAAGTCAAAAAGCGAGCCACAGTAAAAGAGAACCAGTAGTCACATATAAGAGATCGGGATTAGGTATAAGACATTGGTAAATGTGAGGGATTAAAGCTAGACTGTGCGTTTCCCGACCTTGAGTAAGAGCTACCAACCCAATAATCTACGGAGGGCAATCCTAATCTTGATCCATGTGATTAACCATGGACCCTTATACGTTTTCATTTTAAATTTAAATTTCATGCATATAAAATTTACTTTATCATGCAAAAAAATTTCTTTTTTGTAAATGCTTTGCAATGTAGAGTAGTCCACATTTTAATTACTTCGATCGGGCTAGAACTACATGCAACTTAAGAGTGTCACGGGAAATCATCTTCTCAAGAGTTATTGATACACCTAAAATATATAGTATTTTTAGACACATCTTTATACCTATTTTTGAGATATTGCGCTTTAATGGAAGATATTTGTATGTTTTTTTTCAGGTACAAGTAAAAAGATAAAAATTGCTAAAAAGAGTGAAAAATGATCAAATTTGGGGCAAAAAAGTCAAAATGGTGCAAAAGAGTTTTGGCTCCTAAGCGCTAGATCCGGCACGCAGACGCCGGGGAACAGAGAAGGCCGCGCCTAAGGGTTGGAGGCCCCGTTCTTAAGCGCGAAAGGCAGTTATTTGATGGTTTAATTCATTTTGCTGAATTTTGAAGATACATTTGAGGCACCTATTGGCTAAAGAGGGTGGTTATGACCACTTGAAACAAAAATATGATTAAAAGACTCGTGAAAGGAGGCATCATTTAGAGAATACATCAAATTGGGACACATTTTGAAGAGTTACCAAGACACCTCTTGGAGATTTTTAAAAGAAGAAAGCTGAGACTTTTTGAAGAGTCGTGAAAAGTGCTTTAGAAGGGGGAGTTTTGAGAGGAACGTTTGAAGAGATTTTCAAGCACTATAAATTTATTTTATCCTTTTTGTTTTTAGTTGTAATGTGAGATTCAAGAGTGTTGTAAAAGAGAAGAGATTCAAAGGAACTTTAAGAGTTTGGTGGATGATTTGAGATAGGTTTTTTATCTTTATTTTTGAACAAATTTTGATTTTAATTTAGAATTCTTGTTGGTTTGACAATGATTTTTTACTTTTAAACTAAAGTGTGATTTTATTTTCTTCATGGATTCTGAGTAGTTTTCTTTATCTTTCTCCTTAAAATGATAAGTAATTAAAGTGTTGGATGGAAGTTGTGGAGAGTATTGATCTTTAATGTTGGAAGAAGTTGTGATGATTTAATTTCATGCACTTCATTTACTTCTTGATCTGACCTATCTAGAAGTTAAAATTTATTGTGAGAACATTTAAGAACCGGGCTGGTATTGTCTCAGTCAACAATTGGAAAGAATCACATAGGTTGTATGAATGATAATGTAATTCATATGATTGAGTGCAAATAAATAGGGAAATATTCATTGATGGGTGTAGAGTTTTATTATTGAGTGCAAATAAATAGGGAAATATTCATTGATGGGTGTAGAGTTAGAGGACTTTAAAGTTAGTGCAAATAAATAGGAAAATATTCATTGAAGGGTGTAGAGTTAGAGGACTTTAAAGTGACAAGTTAAAGCCCCCAACTTAGTTTATTGTTAGGTTATGATACGAGATGTTAGCCCTTAGGTGGAGGGAATTGAGGGAACTCTAGAGTGAGTGACTGCAAATAAATAGGGAAATATTCATTGAAGGGTGTAGAGTTAGAGGACTTTAAAGTGACAGGGTGTAAATAAATAGGAAAATAATCTTTGAAGGGTGTAGAGTTAGAGGACTTTAAAGTGACAGGTTGTTCATATGATTGAGTGCAATAAATAGGGAAATATTCATTGAAGGGTGTAGAGTTAGAGGACTTTAAAGTGACAGGTTAAGAAATAGTCATTGATGGGTGTAGAGTTAGAGGACTTTAAAGTGACAGGTTAAAGCCCCCAACTTGGTTTAGAAATAATTTTTGAAGGGTGTAGAGTTAGAGGACTTTAAAGTGATAGGTTAAAGCCCCCAACTTGGTTTATTGTTTAGGTTCTGATACGAGATGTTAGCCCCAGTGGGAGGGAATTGAGGTAACTCTAGAGTGAGAGGGGTGTAGAGTTAGAGGACTTTAAAGTGACAGGTTAAAGCCCCTAACTTGGTTTATTGTTTTATTCTGATAAGAGATATTAGCCCCCAATTGGAGGAAATCGAGGGAATTCTAGAGTGAGAACTCGTATCTTCCCTGTCTAGCCGGTCTTGAGAATTACTTAAACTTTTAATTAGTCAATATTCTTTATAGCATCTCTAGTAAGGGTAAAAAATAATATTGCTCCTATTTTACACAACACATTTTGCATACTTCCACAACATAAATCATATATTTATTACTGACTCATGATAAGGAGAAAAGTATTTTCTTATCAAGTACTTTCTTTTACATAAACTCAAGTTATCCTTTGAAGTTTTAGTGTTTTGTCAAAATATCAAAAATACCAAAGAGATTTGAATTTTTACTACTGTTAAAATATTTATAGTTTAAGTAATTGTCTTTTCAAAATAGAAAGTTTGTTGATTAATAGTGCATATTGCAAAATTTCTTGTGGGTTCGATATTTGGGGCTTAATCAAAAAGTCATATGTTACTTGATAACAATACGTATACTTACTTCAGTATCCCAATATATATATAAATTAAAAAGTTAAATTCTTATTTTCTCTAGAATCAAGTTTTTGATTTTATTGCAAAGTAATGAAACATAAGTGAAAATTATCATCAAAGACATTGTTATAGTGTGCATATAAACACTAAGTTGGGATCACGTTTCTGGCACCGTTGTCGGGGAATTCAAAAATTTTTAGAAAGTCTTATTTAAACTTTAAGAGTTATTGTAGGAATATATTATTGTAGTATTTTATATTATGTTAGTGTATGCATAGTTCAAGTTCTGAAAGACTAGTGCCCTATGACTTTGAATTAGAAAGAACTGTGAAAAAAATAATAAAATGCAAAAAAATTAAAAATTTTGAAAAATCTAAAAAAATTACAAAAATGGCAAACCAAAATGATCAAAATGCTGAAATTCATCAAGAACTTAGGCCTTTATGAGATTATGGAAACCCTACGATAGATGAACTACATTATTATATTCAAAAACCTAATATAGTGGCAAATTCATTTGAACTTAAACCTGTTATTATTCAAATGGTATCAAATAATCAGTTTGGGGGATCACCAACTGAAGATCCAAATTTACATCTTGCCAATTTTCAAGAATTATGCGCTACATTTAAATATCATGGTGTATCGTATGATGCCATAAGACTTAGATTATTTCCTTTCTCATTGAGGGATAAAGTTAAGATGTAGTTGAATTCGTTAACACTTGTATCTATCAAAACTTGGGGTGATTTAGCACAAAAATTCCTTGTTAAATATTTTCCATCATAAAAAACTATGAAGTTTAGAAATGATATTACATCTTTTAAACAGTTTGAAGGGGAATATATTTATAAAGCATGGGAACAATTTAAAGAACTCTTAAGAAAGTGTCCACACCATGCTATACCATATTGGTTAATAATTCAAATTTTTATAATGGATTAGGTGGGTCTCTTAGATCTATTATCGATGTCGCTGTTGGTGGTTCATTGATGTTAAAACCAGTCTATGACGCTTATGCTTTCATTGAAGAAATGGCTACCAAAAATTTTCAATGGCCTTCTAAGAGGGTGAATCCAAAGAAAGTAGCCAATATTCATGAATCTGATGCAATTACTATGTTAGCAAATCAACTTGCTGCAATTTCAAAGAAATTAGACCAATTTAGAATGAATTTTTCTCAACCTAACTCTATGATTGAAGAGAATTCATTAGGCTAAATGGTAGATTCTCAAGCAACATTAGAAACTTTAAATGCCATAAATAACATGTAGATCAACCCATATTCAAATTATTATAACCCAGGTTGGAAGAACCATCCCAACTTCAATTGGAATAATACTACGGGTGGTAATAATCAGCAATGGGGGAACAATCAAGTAAACCCATTGGGAAACTGGAACAACCAAGGGAATAATAATTATAAATCCAATTATCCTCCAGGTTTCAGCAGTAATCCACAATTTATGGAGAAGAAGTTATCTATAGAAGAAGTGGTGTTATAAATGAAAAATTAGTTACAAAGTTAAGGAGCTACAATTAGAAATATTGAGAATCAACTTAGACAAACTGCAAATTCATTAAGTAAAAAATCCCAAGGAACACTTCCTAGTAATACTGAAATAAATCCAAAAGATCAAAATAAAGTGCAAGTAAAAGTCATTCAACTTAGAAGCAAAAAAGAGTTGGAAGGTAGGGTTCAAAAAGAAACTGAAGTAGAGAGAGAAGAAATTGAAGAATCAAAAGACGATGCTCCGAAAGATTCTGAAAGACCTATTTCTCTGCCAAAAATTGATTTAGAAAAACCACCAACTACATTTCCTCAGAGAAGCTGAAAATTGATTTGGAAAAACCACCATCTCCATTTCCTCAAAGAATTCGTCAACAAAAGTTGGATAAGAAATTTTCAAAATTTATAGAAATTTTTAAGAAGCTTACAATTAATATTCCATTTGCTGAAGCCTTAGAACAAATGTAAAGCTATGTAAAGTTTATGAAGGATATTCTCAACAGAGAAAGGAAGTTTGAAGATAATGAGACTGTTGCACTTAGTGAGGTGTGCAGTGCTATAATACAGAAAAAGATTCTTGAAAAGCTTAAAGATCCTAATAGCTTTATAATTCCATGTGTAATAGGAGACATATTTTGTGGGAAAGCTTTATGTGATTTAGGTGCAAGCATTAACCTTATCTCATTATCAATATTTAAAAGATTGGGATTATGAGAAATAACTTCTAGTACTGTAACTCTACAGTTAGTAGATCATTCGATAACGTACCCTAAAGGAGTTATAGAAGATGTCCTAGTGAAAGTGGATCAATTTATCAATCATGTTGATTTAATTGTACTGAATATTGAGGAAGATAAAGAGATACCTATCATTTTGGGGAGACTTTTCCTAGCCACAGGAAGAGCAATGATAGATGTGTAGAAAGGGGAATTAACAATGTGAGTCAATGATCAATTGTTACCTTTATCATTTCAAGATTAATGTAGTATCCTGCAAAAGGTAAAGATGATGAATGTTATAGAATGAATGTTCTAAAATATCTGAGTGCCATTTCAAAACTAATTATGAAGAAAAATATGAAGTAAGAGATTTGGAACACGAGCAAGAAGATGAATTGATAAATGTGAAGATCATTTTAAGGAAGAATTAAACTATGTTCGAGAAAGTTTTGAAATTTTGGACACGATAGAAAAAGATAAATCATTTTGTCCATCAATTGAAAAACCTCCAAAACTTGAGCTGAAGTTACTTCCTGATTATTTATAATTTTCCTTCTTTGGTGATTCCTCTAATTTATAAGTTATAATTTCCTCAAAGTTAGTGATAGAAGAAGAAGAAAGATTGACAAAAATTTTGAAAAAAATTAAGAAAGGCGTTGGAAGGACAATAGCTGATATTAAAGGAATCAGTCCTTCAATTTGTATGCAAAGAATTTATATGAAAGAGAACTGCAAACCCAGGACTTATCCTCAAAGGAGACTGAATCCTGTTATGATAGAAGTTATAAAGAAAGAAATTGTAAAGTGTTTAGATGTTGGAATATCTATCCTATTTTAGATAGTGCATGAGTTAGTCCAATTCATAGCATTCCTAAGAAAGGAGGAGTAACTATAACTGTGAATGGACATAATGAGTTAATACCTACTAGACAAGTCACAGGGTGGCGAGTACGCACTGATTATAGAAAATTAAATCTTTCCACTAGGAAAGATCGTTTTCCACTACTCTTTCTCGAACAAATACTTGATAGACTAGTTGGGCATAAACACTTTTGTTTTTTTGATGGATATACAGGTTATCACCAAATTCAAATAACTCTTGAGGATCAAGAAAAAATAACTTTTACCAGTTCTTATAGTATATTTGCTTTTATAAGAATGCCCTTTGGTTTAAGTAATGCCTCAACTACTTTTCAAAGATGTCTGATGGCAATTTCTTGTGATTTAATTGAAAAAGGGATTAAAGTCCTTATGAATGGTTTTTCAGTGTATGGAACTTCATTTGACTCATGTTTAGAACATTTATCAAAAGTTCTTAAGCACTATGAAGAAACAAATTTATTCCTTAATTGGGAAAAATATCAATTTATGGTAGCAGGAGGAATTGTATTAGGACATAAAATATGAAAAAATGGTATGGAAGTAGATCCTGCTAAAATTCAAGTGATCACTAATTTACCATACCTAACAAATGTAAGGTAAATTAGGAGTTTTTTAGGACATGTTGAATTCTACAAACGATATATTAAAGACTTTTCAAAAATTGCTAAGTCTTTATGCCATTTACTGGATAAAGATGTAATTTTCAATTTTGATGAAGAGTGCCTAAAAAATTTTGAGTTATCAAAAAAAAATTAGTCAATGTACCAATTATAGTTTCACCAGATTAGGGAAAACCTTTTGAGCTGATGTGTTATGCTAGTGATTATGCCATTAGAGCTGTTTTAGACCAAAGATATGATAAGAGTTTCAAAGTAATTTACTTTGCTAGTAAAACTCTTAATGAAACCCCAATTAATTATACAACAATTAAAAAAGAGTTATTAGAAACAGTATATTCCTTTGGTAAATTTAGATCATATTTATTTGGAACTCATTGCGTAGTGCATACAGATCATTCTCCTATTAAGTACTTAATAAAAAAGAAGGATGCTAAACCAAGGCTTATAAGATGGATTCTTCCTTTGCAAGAGTTTAATTTTATAATAGTAGATCAGAAGGAAACTGAAAATCAAATTGCTGATCATTTGTCCAGGCTTGTGTTACAAAAATCACTGTGTTTTGAAAAAGAAATTAATGAACATTTTCCAGATGAAAAATTTTTCGGTATTATTGAGTGGCGTGTTCCGTGGTATACCGACATTGTGAACTTTCTAGTTAGTGATATTATACACTATGAAATTTCATACCAACAGAAGAGAAAATGTATTTCTGAAGCCAAGACTTATTTTTTGGATGACCTATTTTTATATAAATAAAGAAAGGATCTGATTATTCGAAGATGTGTACGTTTAGAAGATAATTATGAAATTATCCAAAAATGTCATAATTCTGATTTTTGGAGGACATTTTAGTGTTGATAGAACAACATACAAAATTTTACAATTTGAATTCTATTGGCCTACTATCTTTAGAAATATTAATGCTTATATTAAAACTTGTGATAGATGTTAACGAGAAGGCAATATTTCTAGGAGAAATAAGATGCCCCTCAATTATATGCTAGAAGTTGAAATATTTGATGTTTGGGGATTAGATTTCATGGGACCATTTATGCCATCTTTTGGAAATTTATATATATTGTTAGCAGTGGACTATATATCCAAATGGATAGAAGTTATAGCTTTACCTCAATGTGATGCTCAAATTGTTGCAAAATTATTGGAAACAAGCATATTTTGTATATTTGGGATGCCGAGAGTTATCATAACAGATGGGCGAAGTCATTTCAGAAATGTCATAATGGAGAAATTATTTAAGAAATATCATATAAATCATAGAATTGCTACTGCTTATCATCCTCAGATAAGTGGTTTAGCTGAATTATCCAATCGAAAAATTAAACAAATTATGCAAAAATCTGTGAATCCAATAAAAATGGATTGGTCTATCAAACTTAACTATGGTTTGTGGGCTTATAGGCCTGCATATAGAACTCCTATAGAAATGTCCCCATATAGGCGAATATTTGGGAAAGCTTGTCACTTACCGGTTGAACTTGAGCATAAAGTATATTGGGCAATTAAAGAGTTCAATTATAATTTATAAGATGCTGGTGAGAAAAGATTATTACAATTAAATGAGCTTGAAGAGATGAGGAATGAATCTGAGTGGTAAGATTTACAAACAAAAGATGAAAAGGTGGCATGATCAAAGGATTCTTACTAAAAACTTTCAGCCAGGGCAACAAGTTTTGCTATATAATGTAATGTTAAGTTTATTTCCAAGAAAAATTAAGTCCAGGTGGATTGGCCCATTTGTTGTGATAAAAGTTTATCCTTATAGAGTTGTGGATATTAAAGATCCTAAAACTGAGATAGTATTTAAAGTCAATGGTCATAGACTGAAACCTTATTTTATAAGGGATCAACGTAAATTTAATGGTCAAATGATGTTGGGTCAACCAGAATAAGCACTGGTTATGTCGGGCTGACGATGTTAAATCAAGCACTTTGTGGGAGGCAACCCATAATTTTCAGTGTGTTTTTGCTTTGATTGTTGTTTGTGTGTGATTAAGAAAATTTGGGGTAGTATTTTTGAAACTATTATGTGTTAGTAATGATTTTAAGACTTTATTTAGTGATCTAGACATGCTAAAATGAGAATTTGGATGTTAAGTTGACTTATGCAACATTGAGCTCCGACACTTAAGTGCCAATATTAGACGCTTAAGCGCGGGAGTTATAAACCATGTGCAAAATTAAAGTTCTAGAAGGTTTAATTACCAATTAGCTGACTAAAATGTGCCAATGCAGTTTTAGAACGTGCCTAGAAGTTATTGGAAGGATTTGGGCCTATAATAGAAGGGTTTTGTGATGGAACCCCCAAAATCATTTTTAGCCCTAAAGTCTAAGAGAAAAATAGTTTTAGAGAAAATGTCTTCATGGGAGATGAATTTGAAGGAAAAGGAAGAAACCATGAGTAATAAATTCATTAGTCAAAGTGCACAAGAGATGTATAACAGTTTCTTAGCCGTTAGTATTGAAGGGATAGGCAGAAAAGATCAACAAAATTGAGGCTAGCGTGGCTTTACTTGAGACAAAGGTAAATGAAGTCAATGCCCATCTAGAGCATATTAGATGGCAATTGAAAACGCAATTTAGTCACACTAGTTATATAAAAGAAGCAGATAAGGTGTTGTATCTTAAGCAGAAATGGATTGAAGAAGATTGTATCAGAGCTCATCAACATTGTCTGTTTTATCAACTCTATATTTTGAATGCCCAAGGAGAGACTAATGAAAGACCAGAATTTGTCCCAACAAATGAAGAATGGAATTAAGTTTAGTGTTAGAGTTTGTTTGTTAGGAATCGTTGTTTTATGTGTTAGTGTTGAATCTTGCTTTATGAGTTTATGCTTGTTATATGTTTAGTTGTGAATGTTTGTTAAGTGTTTGTATTCAGAAAATTTTCTCATCCGAGAGTTTGAAGGAGAATTAAGTGTTACATGTGCTTGACAGATTCTCTTCAAGAAAATTGTTTTTCATTCCTCTTGGCCATGAGGGGGAGATTTATAGTTGAGCCCAATAGGGAGGCCTCAAGCTCAGATTGGTTGGTGTCAATTAGCTTAGGTGGAGTGCTAAGTGGCGCTAGTGACCAATAAAGGTTAGACACATAAGATGAGCTCAATTTTGAGTTCAACGGTGGAGTTTCCTTCATGATTTTGATCTCTCCAATGACTAGGGTGGCTGGCCAAGGTTGGGGGG
>JXCR01140896.1:127710-137952 GCA_002079205.1 Phalaenopsis hybrid cultivar
GGGGGGGGGGGGGCTAGCTTGGTCATGTAATCCAGAGGGAGGTTTAATTTTGATTATGATAGACGCTTAATAAGGTGATGCGAAGATTAGGTCATTTAGCCAAAAATTGGAGGAGATCCCTCAAATCAAGGGGCCCATGGTCCATAGCACTATTAGGGAGGGCTAAGTGGATCTAAGATTGGTCTTAGAGTCCAAATGGTAGCAGTGGTGGTCAATTTTTGCTAGACCAAGTGGCTCAAGGTGAGTTTAGGGTTTGGGTTCAAAATTTAGGATTTAGTTTGGACTTGAGTTTGGGCTTGGCTAGAGTTTGGATATGGGTCAATTTATTGCTCAATTTGGATCGAAAGACTATCATGAGGCACTTGGGTATCATTTGGGTAGAAAATTGAGAGGTTATGAAGTTTAATTTGGTTAAGTTTGGGGAAAATTAAGGTTTCATGTGTATTTTGGTAATTATGGAAACATTTGGGGCTAAAAAGAAAAAAACCAGATATTTTTGGTGAAATTAAGCTTTAATGAGGTGGATAATCTCAAAATTTCCCTTTATGGTGCCATGATACCAAGGTAATCCCTATTTTAGACCCTTCATGAGTTGGTCCTAGCCATCCTAGCTAAAGGCTAAGGGTTTGGGGGACCATCCACATGAGTTTCCAAATGAGTAGGGAATTAGGTTAAAAATTTTTGGTTTAGGATTTTAGGTTGTGAGTGGAAGGTTAGAGGTTTAAGTGGGTGTGTGAAAGAGTTAGTAAGGCCACACCACCCAATGCTGACCCTAAGGCCAGGAAGTATGAGGACCCTTCTTGAGCTCCTCCAAGCTGGTTCCATCCTACTAAGTGTTAGAAGCTAGAATCAAACATGTGGAACTCCAAGAAAAGTAAGGAACTATTTAGAATTTATAATGGGGTAAGGTTCCATCACTAGTCTTCTAGGATAGTTAATAAGAAAGTCTTATGGCTAGATCCTAGGCTTCTAAGAAAGAAAGACTAGACCTTAACAAAAGTGAGGTCAATAGAAGTGTCTAAATAGAGAAAGTGTACATGAATGATCTATAAAAAAAAAGTAAAATCTTTCTATTCACCCTCCTAATCATCAACATCATCATTAGGAATGTCTTCATCCATCGACTTACGGTGTTCATGTGGAGAAAATTGAGGGCAAGTAGGAAAATCAACTCAATGATCACTCTTTAAAAATTTTATTAATGATTCATCATAAGTTGCATCAAAGTCACTCTTCTTCTGTATGTATTTTTCTACATGATCATATATGTCTTCCGTATCTTGCATCTACACTATATTAAGATAACTCAGATTGGTGTTCCAAATATCTCTCACTCATTACATCCCAAAAAACAGGAGCTTGAACAGAAGTAGTGGAGGCAGAAGGTGTAGAATTAGAAGTAGATGGAATGTTAGATGTTGTACCTCATGATCTTCCATAAACATCCACATTAGCCTCTCCAATAAGTTTTATTGGCTTTAATTGTTTCTCCCATGTCTCATATTTAACTCCAGAGTCCTTGTAAATAGTAAAAATAAGAGAACAAAAACCAAATCCGATTGAAGAACTAGATCTAGCAGGTATGAATACCCTTGAATATAAGAGAGCAAATATCAATGAGTTTCATCTTTTTAATGTAGTAGTTTAAGGTGGCTCTCTCACGAGTCACTCGCTCAGTTGGTTCGATAGAATTAATCTAGCACAAATGAAGTAGTTCCATGTCATTGATGGGGAATTAAGCGAGGAAAAAGAAAACTTACCTTATGTTCATTCCTGATCTTCCAGACTCCACGCTCATCAGTAAGGTACGTAATAATCTCATCAAGCTCAGTCTCAGTAGGCTCAAACTTTAAATAAAAGCAGTCTAGAGAAGAAGGAAAACCATACAGCACATTTATATGCTTGGGAGTGAACTCAACTCCCCATCCTCTAACAAATGCCTCATCCTCTGGAGCCTCAAGTAAATTTGCATAAAATTCCCTCAAGACGGAAAAAACTGCTACAGTAGTAAAGTAGCAGAATATCATCCGCTGACAAGTAGCAATTAGGTGTTTCACCGCTCCACTAGGACTTGAAAAACTTTGATCTGCAATGAATTTTTGTGATAATAACAAATCATCATATCTGTCCTGAGCCTTGGGATTCACAAATTTG
Organism: Phalaenopsis hybrid cultivar; assembly: GCA_002079205.1. Classification (NCBI taxonomy): domain Eukaryota; kingdom Viridiplantae; phylum Streptophyta; class Magnoliopsida; order Asparagales; family Orchidaceae; genus Phalaenopsis; species Phalaenopsis hybrid cultivar. The sequence continues at coordinate 129,865 of JXCR01140896.1, forward strand.
GAGATATCAAATGTTTTCTTTTAGTTTCCAATCTTAGTTTTAGGTGCCATTCTTCAAATCTAAAAAAATTCTTAATAAATCATATATATAAGTCTTAAAGGATCCTAAAAGTATTTTGCAAGCAAATGAAGCTTTCATCCATGGATTTTTCACCACAAATTCAAAAAATTTTTCAATTTTCAGCCTCCAATCAATGTGGAAGAAATCCATGGTGAAACCAATAAATTTCTATGCTGAAATGAAGATCTAACATGAAGAAGATAAAATCCTATGTTTTTGGCCACTAAAACTTTAAGAATATCAAGCTATGGGGAGCCCTAGATGTCTCTTACACAAAGTATGGGAAGAACAAGAAGGTAGAAGATGAAAAATGGTGTTTAGTTGGTTTAAATCTCAATTTTGCTCCATCTGGCCGGTTCAGCCCATCTGTCGCATAAGGGGTGATTCTGGCGCCTAGGAGCCAAGCTATGCAAATGGTTGGTGCTTAGGAGCGAATTTTGGTACGAAGGCACCGGGCCTAAATTTTTAGATATTTATTTTTAAGTGTGGCACAATGAACCTAACCCTCCAAATCAAAATTTAAGATTATATTAACCACATTCTATTAATTGACTATCCTCCCAACATCTTTCAATATCTATGTACTCCATTATAATTTCAAAACACCATTCATTCCAACATTTAACCACACCAAAGGTTTCACTAAATGATCATATTTCATTACTAACAAATAATTTTTAATACAATGTTCTTATCAAAGCAATACAACATAACAGACCAATACTATCACAAATACTAAACTTCTCGTAGTATTGAACACAACATCGACTAGGGTAAACACACTAATTACAATCATACACAAATATAACACATATAAATCCTCAGAAACCCTTCCAAATATCAGTAATTGTTGGCACGCCCACCTTTTCGATTGATAGAAAGTTGCCATCGTATAGGTGGTAGAAAGAAGCACGAGGGTAATCTTCAACAACTTTATCGTTGATCCACTTTTTATCGTGATACATACTAACCTAATAATCTTGACAACAAGCTATGTGGTTGAATTGGAGTTTCATTTGACTCTCCAAATGCTCGTACTGGTGATACATTTCACTTAGCTTGTCATGCATAATTCTCATCCCCTCTTCAATCTTCATTAGTTTGTTAGTGATCTACTTGTTCACCTCACTTTTGGTTGAGGTTTAGTTTTTCCTCTTTAGTAGCCTAAGGTCCAACCATAGGACTTTCTTATTGACTATTCTTAGAAAAATTAGACATGGAATCCTCACCATTAGAAATTCTACACTCTTCTCTACTCAACTTGGAGTTCCACATATTAGTCCTAACCTCTGACATTTAGTAGGTGTGATCACTATGGGGGAAACTCAAGATGAGCCACCCTTAGGACTGCTGGACCTTAGGGTTGACCCTGGGTGTTGGTCTAGGGCTAAGGCACTCACTTGCAATCTCTTGCACTCACAATCACTCACTACCCTAAACCCAGAACTTCTAGGTTTTGGTCCCTTGATACTTTTGGGAGACTCCTGTAGGTGGTTCCCTAAACCCATTAGCCCTGGGCTAAGGTTTAGCTAAGACCATTTCATAGAGGACTCAAACTGGGTTTTCCATTGGTCCATGGCTTATTGATGGTGGTTGGCACTCCAACTCTACCAAGATGCCCAACATACCCTTTTGCCCCTAAATTCCCCCCAAATTACCTAGATAACCTTAGGACCCCAAATTTGGCCAAAATCTCCAAATCTAGCCAAAATATGCAACTTGATTCAAAAATCATTTCAAACACCTTGAAAACACCCAAACTAATCAAAATCCCCAAATTGGCCAAATTACCAAAATACCCCTCTATAGCACAAAATTCCAAAAATTCCCAGAAATTCTCAATAAATCCCAAATATCCCCAATCTCATTTTTTTTAACTATCACATGACCCAGTTTGGTCAATATGACCATCTTTAACCAAAACCCCCAAATTTGCCTTTAAGAGCCCAAATTTCCCCAAATTCTACTCAAATGTTCATCAATTTGATCTCAATTGACCTCAATTCCAATCATAAACTCAAATTAACTTTTGATATGGCCAAACTAAATGAAATAAAAGCTTAATTGGTCTATGATTTGAAGCCAATTTTGATTTAGGTCAAAACCTCAATTTTTACCATATGACCTAATCTCACCAAATTAAACCTAAGTCACCAAAAATCATAACATCACCATAAATCAAAATTGACCTTCAATTGGCCACAATTTGTGTTGAAAAATCATCATAACATCACCATAAATCAAAATTGACCTTCAATTGGCCTTGGTGAGACCTCAATTTCATTTGATTTCAACCTAAGTCCAAAAGCCCCAAATTTGGCCCTAAATTTAGCCCCAAATTAGCTAAGTCCCCAAATTTCACCAAATTGATTACCTTAAACCAAAAATTGGCACCCAATTTATGTTGAAAACTCTTCATGAGGCTCCTATTGACCTTTTTCAACAATCAGTTTGGACTTAGCCCAAGGCTAACCCAACCTAGACCCATGTCTAACCTAACATGCCCAAATTGACCAAATTTAAAAAATCCTTCAAATTGACCTACCAATTGAACTCAAAATCACTTAAACCCTTCACTAAAAATATTCATAACAATCATATACACAATTTTGATCAATAAATTGGGTTAATGTACATGGCTAATCTAGCCCAAACCCAAGTTTTGGTCATTTGCACTCACTTGGACCCTTTCTCCAAAAATTCACTTAACCATGTCTAAGCCACCAAAGTAATGATTTCACAGCCACCAAAACCTTCCTAAGGACCAGGCTAAACCCTCTTAAAAGCACCATGATAAGCTATTGACCATTGGATCCCCAAGATAAGGGATTTTACCCATTTTTGGACCTAACTTGAAATATCTCCAACATCATCACTTACACTTAGGAGATAATCATCATTAGCCACCCCTGACTTCCCTGAGCCAAGAGGTGACCAATGCCTGGGCGGTCAGCCACCTTGGTGGCTAGGAAATGGCCAAAACTATGGACAAGATAAGGGATTTTTACCCAATTCAAACCCAAAGGCCAAATCAGCCCAGCTGCTCATTGGAGCTTCTCTGCCCTCCACATAAGCAACTAAATGCACCCCTCAATTGACCCTGGAAGCCGGCCTAGGCCATTTTATTTGAACTCCCCCTCCATGGAAAAAGAGAGAGAGCTTGAAATTTTTTGGGGAGGCTCTGTAAAACTTCTTCAAGAGCTTCCTAGAGACCTATTGAGCTTAACTAAACGTTCCTTAGCCACTCAAATCCATTGCTTGAGTTCAATTTTGGAGCTCAATTTCAAGGCCAAAATAGGACATCCTCCAAACTTACACCAAATTTAAATTAAATGTACCCACACCATTCAAACATCAAAAGAAGAAGATCCCCCATAAAAGACCCATCATCCGACCACCCTAAGGTGAACTTCGACCAAACCCCCAAATCGGCCTTGATCGAATTTGGGTCTAAGCATTTCACCATGACTAGAGGCTCCATCTCTAGGCTTCTGTCACCCACCTAAAGCTTCTACAAGCATCCAATCGAGGCTACCCCTCTTGGACCAAGGTATTTAAATTTAACTCTAAACCAAGCTTCTTTTAATTATTCATGAATATAAAGTCAATTTAGGGGTTCATCAATCGTATGGATGTGTTCTACTAGTCAATACGAGCATTTTAAAAAACATTTCACTTAATTTCCTTAAGAATTGAGTGAGATATTAGCATTTTAAAATGGACGATTTTCGGGTCCAGTTCATTTGGGACGATGACCCGTGATCGTCACATCGAGCGTGTATTGATCAGGTGGCCCTGATCGCGTTGGACAGACCGCGGTCCGACATGGGCAGGAATGAGCTGGCTGGTGGCGCCAATCACACAGCGATACGTGGCCTATTCGACCCATACAAGGTTGACATGGATAAGTAAGAAAATAGGGGCCTTTTCTTATTTATTTAATCCCCAAAATTTCAAAAAAACATAAGTTTGTGTAGAAAAATCACAAAAATAAAATAAAAATACTCACTTGCTCAGTGAATAGAGGAGAACAATATGGAATAATATTTAAGTCTATTTGATGCACAAAATATTTTTAATTTATTAAACACTAATTGGAATCATTTGATTCTCCATGCATATTAACACATCACCTTGGCTTGAAATTTTGATATGTTGTAGCCTCTATCAAGGGAAACATCCTCTAATTTTTCCAAAGTTGAAGGATGTTCCTATACAGAGATCCATATTTTTTAAGGTTTTAAACATTATTTCCTTAAAATAATCATGGAAATTATCATATTGATTAGAAAATTCTAAGAAAATTTTCGAAGGTCCACCATGATTAAAGAAGCTTTTAAAAATAATTTCATGGGTCAAGTCATTTAAAATGCTCTTAAATTTTACAAAAGCTAAATCACTAATATCATTAATTTTGGAAAATATAAATATTTAAATGATTTGATTTTAAATCTCCACTACGATTTATGATCCAGAGAACTCATCATAAAAATTTCAAAATATTTTGAGTTCATTTGACAACTCAGAGAACTCATCATAAAAATTTCAAATTATTTTGAGTTCATTTGACAACTTAACTTGATTTTTAAAGATAGTCATCAAAGTTTCAAAATATTTTGAGTTCATTTAATAACTTAAATTGATTTTTAAAGATAAATTTATGATCTAGAGAACTCACTATAAAAAGTTCAAAATATTTTGAGTTCATTTGATAACTTAAGTTGATTTTTAAAGATAAATATCCACTCTTAACACTTGAATGATTTTTTAAAAATCAAAATATAACTCAAAAAATTATGAAACTTAGTTTCTTGACACTTAAATGATTTTTAAAAATCAAAATATAACTAAAAAAATTATGAAACTTAGTTTTTTGAGTTCTCATTTAAATGATTTTTAAAAATTAAAATATAACTCAAAAAATTATGAAATTTAGTTTTTTGGAGTTCTCTGTAATAAAGGGTATTTTCTAATAATAAAATGATATTTAAACTAAAAACTTGATTTTTAGTCTATTTTAAATATTTAAAAAATTAAAAATTCATAAAAATCACAAAAATAATAAAACTCATGAAAATATTCTGCTTCCTAATCACTTAGGAACAGTTAGAATATTTTCTTTTGATTTTCTAAATAAAGATATTGTATTTCAAAGCTTAAAAATAATTTTTAAAGGCTAAAAATGAGTTTTTCACTAAAATAATTCCAATAAATAAAAAAATCATAAAAATATGAAATTTGCTCCTCTGAGTTCTCTAACCTCAGAGAGATTTTTCAAAAAGACAAAACGTAGTTTTCACCATTTAAAATATTTTATTTTTATTAATTAATCCAGAACTTAAAATAATTCTAGTAAATCACGGTTAATTCAAAAAATTATAAAATTTTATCCAAAAGCTTACCTAGTCTAGGTCTATCTCTAGTAAAAATTTCAAGGGATTAGAATTTACCTTTGTGAAGTTAGAAATTTTCTTTGAAAAATCCTATTTTTGCATGAAAAAAATTATATAAAATAAATTAAATTCTGAAAAATCACATTTTCTCCTCTAGTGTCTTAATTGACCCATGAATGTGGTAGGATAAAAATTTCATAGTTATTTGAATTGAATTTGACAAATTATGAAGTGATAGAGCCTTAGGGGCAAATGTGTAATTTTGGAAATTTTGCCTTAATTAACATTTAGGTTTAATTTAAGGAGGGAAAATGGGTAATCTCTAATCTTAATCAATTCATTTGATGTTTGAAACATAAAGGAGTTAATTGGTAGAAAACAATCTCACTTTCTTAATTAAGTTAATAAATTTCAAAATTATTAAAATTGGAAGTTTATTAAAATTAAATGATCATGGACTTAGGGGTATGACTTTTGAAGCCAATAATTATATATTATAATTAAATGATCTTGGACTTAGGGGTATGACTTTTGAAGTCAATAATTAATCAATTTAATACAATCAAATGATCCTGGACTTAGGGGTATGACTTTTGAAGTCAATAATTAATCAATTTAATACCCCTTTATTGTTTTTTTTTCAAATAAAATCCAAATCATGAATCATGACCACTTAAATCTTAACCTTTTCAAATTTGATTGCTAAATAAAATCCAAATCATGAATCATGACCATTTATAGCTTAACCCTTTTCAGAACTAATTAAGACGCTCACATAGGTCTTAAGGGCTTAGTGGTGACTTAGGCTAAATAAAAAATTGATTAAACAAGGATTAGAGAAATAAACATAACATAATCAAACATCCTTGAAACACCACTAAGTCCAATTAGGATTAAAAATTTGGCTAAGTGTTCAAATTACATTAACTTCCCCTTTAAGGGAATTCACTCACATAATCTTCAAATTAAATGATAAATGATAATTACCTATTCTTAGAGAAAATTGAGAAATCAATTTTCACTGACCATTAAAGATATTTATAGGATGAATTATTAAGCAACATAATAAGTTTAAAAAGAGCTCGGGATTTTCCACTAGGTATCGAGAGAGTAGCATGATCCTGCTTCTTTCTCTAGATCTGTTGGATACCTCAGAGATCTACCAAATTTAATATGTTTTGCTTGGCAACATCATTCTTGATTAAACTTCTAAAGGACCCACCAAGATATGACATAGGGTTAGGAAAGCTACCAAAACTTTACTTTTATTGCTCTTCATAAACTGCCTTGACATGCATTTTAAGTTTCAGGTGGTGGAACGAGAAGACTCACTAGGTACACTTTTACAGTTTTCAGCGTTGTCTTTCTTGTACTTTCATACTATGTTTCTCATATTGTACTTTTATACCTAAAAATTTGCATGCTAAACAACGATGTCACCCTGCATGAAAACTAAAACTATCAGGATAGCCACATAACAAAAACCAAAACTAAAATCAATCAAGATAAAATTTACCCCCACAACATTCAAAATATAAAACAACTCAAAATTTAATCACAAACAACACACAAAACTACAACTTCAACTAAATTAAGACATCTCTACTAGATGATTGGAAATCCCTCAGAAGAGGTAACCTACGGTGGCTAACGAGGTTTCCCACGATCTAACTGTAATTATGTAACTCGTTAAGTTGAGTTTAGTAAGTTTATTTTGACTAAGTGAATCCAATAGAAAATAGTGGTGTCAGAACGAGGGAACCGTAGGATCCTAACAAGTGTCGCTCTATTCAACTTTAATATGCCCCTATAAAGTTCAAAGAACTTCAACCATAGGGCTACCTGATTTGACACTATAACTTGACACACTAGAAAACTCAAACTCATCGCGGCAGGAGCTTGGAGCTAGCATGGTGACGCAGCCATCTTCAACAGTAAAACCTGTCTTCCCCGGCGAAACCAATCTTCCTTCCTTAGACTTAAACAACAAAGCCATAGGACTTCGAAATTGCTTGCTTATGCAACATAAATCCTCACCTTATCTTTAGGCTTTTGTACAGCCCTGCTATACAATATAAACCCTAACTCGTCTTAGGATTCTGAGGTTGTCGTTTGTCACAACCTAAATCCTCACATCTTTCAGGTTATTTGTGCGATAGTTTCATACGAATGTAAGCCTTAACTAATAAAATTAGCAGGATGAAGCACTTAAATATCCCTCCTCAAAACTGAAGCCAAACATTAAGATAGCTTGGGAAGTCACTGAGGTTCGCCTCTAGATTCATGACATCCCCTATTTCTTCCTCCTTTGGATTCTACAATAAAATGTTCCAAATTTGAACCAACCTCCTTTCACACCTCTACGACCAATTTCATTGAAAAGTCCTACCCTTTGAAATTCCTTGAAGATAATATTTCCTAATTTTTATCGAGAGTCTTCTTAGGTAACTTTGGTCATTTAAGATGTAATTAATCATAGGAGCTTTCCCTTATAGGAAGCATGTCCGAACCGAGCTTAAAATAAAACCTATTTAATCCTTTCTATTAAATAGGGGAACTTGTTGGCAAATACAAAGGTTTCGTAGACCAAATGGACGTCATACTTTCCTTAGTTTATTTGATCGAGCCTCATCCT
>JXCR01140896.1:138529-154613 GCA_002079205.1 Phalaenopsis hybrid cultivar
CCCCCCCCCCGACAGCTTCTGAAGACTCCGCTGGGGACGAGCTTTTCTCTCCATACAAATCAAGAAATATTATCTCAACACATCGGTAATATGTCCATGTCCCTCTTGGACCAAATACCCTTTTTTTGTTGGCATACTTTACCAATTTTTGTCTTGGGATGTTACAGTCAACTCATTGGACTTCAGGACTAGCTGTTCAACCATCTTTGAATAGAGGGGTTCAGAAGGCCATTAAGGACTCCTTAAATTTTTATGTGGGGTCGGACCCCCAATAGGTGTGTCGATGGACTAATTCCACCTGGGCATTTTCTGCCTAAATTTTTCAGATGGGGTCGGATCTCCAATAGTATGTCGGTGGACTAATTCCACCTGGGCATTTTCTGCCACTAATTGGGTCCCGCACTGGGTCCTAGAATATTTCATATCTCCATTCCAAATTTGATTTGCTATTCCACAAATTAAACCAAATCGTGTTGTGCTACGTGCACTTTGAAATTTTCTTATATTAATTAAATTTTACACTTTTNAAGCAAAGGTTTTATATAAAAAGCACAAAAATTTCAAATTTGATTTTGAATTAGACTTTCTACATGTTTAGGAAAAAGAATAACAGAATTAAAAGTATTAACATAAAGATTATATGTTTTACTAAAATTATTTAAAATTCTAGTAAAAGAGAAATAATATATAAATGAGCTTTTTCAAAAATAGGAATATCATTGGCATAAATTAAATGAGAAATATTATGATCTTAAATGCGCCCATTAATATGAGTAAAATTATTTTTTGTTGCTCATTAATACTACCATTAAACAATATGATCATCAATACCACCATTACCAAAAGAAAACATAAGAGTTGGCGTCATATTTAGCAAACATGTGACATATTTGTTTGTTTGTGAGGAAAAATAATTTTTTGTATTTCACATGCCTCATAAATTATCTGTGGTCAAAACGTAGATATACTAGAACTAAAATCACTAATGAACAACTGCAGTTTGGAAACATAGATAAAAAATCATATATTGGGAGAAATATAAATAATCATAGACTTTTTAAGCCTTCTCTCACATGAAAATCATATCAACCAATAGTTTTTCATTCAGAAAAAAAAAAAAAAAGACTTCATTTTACACAAAATACATGCACAAATCCGTTTATGTAGCAGTTTCAGTAGCCCCTTGAAAGAGTTTTCACGTAAATTTACACCCGCTCATACCCGAAAACTGAAACCAATTTATTTAATTGTGCTACGGCCAATAAATTTAAAATATGTTGAAACATTAAAAATGAAACTTTCTAATTTTGTTATAAATTTTGGTATTGGAATGTAGGGGTGGAGCCCGTCTCTTTTTAGGAAAAATTATTACATATCGTGATCTAATGCAGAAGCTGCATATGCATACGGTCGCCCAGTTAAACCCATCCCCACCACAAAAAAGAATATGACAGTGAGGCCAAATTTTAAAATTCAAAAATTTTTAAATTTGATATTAATTACGTGACGTGAAATAATTGGAGGTAGTACCAATGGCGTCCGTAAGCGCTCTATTTTTAGCTGGGCAAACTACCCCTCTATACCCAATATATGAGGGGTTAGGGCAACCAATGACAAATTAATATTTGAAGAGAAATAAAAATAATATTTCAGGAGAGACAATATCAAATTGCTTTCTCATTTTAAATAAAAATCTAAATTTGAAGATATAATTGCCCCCTCTTAGATCATACCCACCTCGAATGATATAATAAAGAATAAAAATAGAAAATTATTAATTAAATAATTAATTCCGCACCCGATTTTCTACGCGAGGAATTATTTTGTCCAATATTAGAACTATTATCGCACGTGTACTCTGCTGTGGCAGAAAAAATGAGCCCCGCCAATGACTTGGATGATAAAGCGAGACCCAAAACATTGTTTAAAGGATTTTGGAGAATCTAATCTCTGCAAGCCAATTAAATTGCATTATAGGACATGCAAAACAACTCTTTTGGTTGATAAATTGAAATGCCCAATGCACTTTAATTGTAAAGCATAATATCAGAAACATATTATAATTTAATAGTTCATCGCATTTAATGCAACTTGATTCCTTTCTATCATATTAAACTTCGGAGGATCAACCTAAATGCCAGTTTCTAGCTGCTTTGTAAGTTTTAACAATTTAATTTCAGCGTACATTCAGCGCTTTAAATGTTAGGTGTATTTATATATGTTAGGAAGTGCCGTTTTGTCATGTTTGAGAAAATTGCACTTAATCTATTTTTTTCGGAAACTTTTAATTGGAACTTGCATGTTGCAACTAAACTTAAGTACGTGGACTTCTAGAAAATTGCGCTCTAACTTTCTAAAAAAAATAATTTTTGTAATAATTACCGCAGCTTTTTATTTAGTAGCTTCATCTATAGCAGTTTCAGAGCTGCATTTTCAAACAACTACTATTGCCTTAAATAGACCATTAATTAATAAGATAATACGTTCAACCTTAGCGAATACAAATAATTCAGTCATTTGTTGAATAAAAATTTGCGATATTTTCGTGCAAGTGTTTACAATAAATATAATTTAAAAAATCATATATTGTGTATAGTCCAAAAATACGTCCTTGCCGAACTAAGGGAGCCGCCACTACCGAAGACATCATTGTTGAAGCTGTCGCGAACTCTTACTATCGCAGCCTCTATCTGATCGACACCTTGTTGGTGGCCATCCTGGGTCGGCCATCACTTGTCGGTTGGCTATGGAGCTTAGAACATTCCAACCACTTGAGTTAGCCACCCCCTACCAGCCATCCTGGCCAACAACCACTCTGTCGACCCTATGGAAATTAACAGGACAACCATTCTGGTCTGCAATGACTTGACCAGCAATTTCATAATTATTTAAGTCCGAAAAGATGGCTAAAATGTCGACCCAATTTCTATTAAGCGACTAGTGTGCAATAAAAAATTGTAATTAAATTGATTAATTATTTACACACTAGGGGTACTACACAAGTATACGTATCATTTCAAGTAATATTGAGTTTTCCTTAAAAACCCTAACATCGAACCCATAGGGAAATAAGAAATTGGTAATGCTAACTTAGAAATATTTCTACTTAAACTGTAAACTAAATTATACAGGGGAATAATATCAAATTGTTTGTAAAAGGATATAATTAAAGTGGCTATCTCTAATTTCAACTGAAAGTAAATGGAAAGTTTCTAATGTGTAAAGAAGTCAGATTATAATAACAAGTCTTTCCCCTTGCAAAGGGATTGTGAATTAGTGCAGGAATCAAATGATTAAAGATGAAATGAGGTATTATGATAAATAAGAGCATACCTATTCTTTACCCCTTCCGAGGATAAAAAACATTGGTTAATCAAAAGTTACTTACCGCTTCTGTGGTAGTGCTAAGTAGATTCTAGCCTCTCACTCGTAGATTACCCATTATGTCCCCTTTATAGGACCTACGAGGAACCCTTAGTTCCAATAATAGACCAAATTGTTAAAGGATCTAGCATGTCACCCTAGAAATATCAATTTTACGCCCAACAAAACTTATCTCACTATTTATTTGCACTCACCCTGGATTTGACTTCCTCTTCTTCCAAGGTTTAGAGTGATATTCACTAGTTGGTGAAATCATAGCCCTCCCGGGTCATTATTTTTCACAATGAGTTTTAACATCACAAATGACCAGTTTGCAAAGTAAATGAAGAACTGTTAAAAATACCATCACAAATTGTTTGAATGAAAGAAAATTTTAAAACATTATAATCCCACACATCATTACTTCTTATTGCAGGGAGAAAGAAAAGAAAACTACACAGAAATCATGGGGATAATAAAACAAAACATTATATATATTAAAACCAAGTCACAAGATAAATCTTAAAGAAAAGTACAAATACTTATCTCAAACTTCTCCCCAAGAAATCCTCTAAGGTTTTCTGATAGAAATTGACCACACAAGATTCACACAAGACTCTACAATCACCACACTCCCACTATAGTGGCCGCCCACCCTTATAGTGGTCTAAACTACTAATTAAAACAAAGTTTTTTCTCTTTTCTCCTTCATTGAATGTGTAGAAATGTTTTTAATATATAGATCTTGAAAATAACCAGAGGTCACTTAAGGCACCTTTTCAAAATTTGTCCCAATTCATTGAATATTGGGCAAACCGTTTCTGGTTCTTAGGCGCCTAACCGTCACTCCAAGACACCACCGACCTTCTAGAACATCCTGACGCCTAGGTACCCGACCATCTTTTGTGTCATTGGCTTTAATTGACCCATATTCACTCCATTTTTGCTCCTTTTTATGTTAAACTTCATATCTTGTACCTGAAATAAAAAACACACAAAATACATTTCATTAAAATACAATATCATTAAAAATAAGCATGAAGTACATAGATAAAAATAGGTAATTTTTAAGGCATGTCAATTTCCCCAAACTTAAACATTATTTGTCCTCAAGTAAACCTTGTATCATATAAAGCAAATATAATAACTTAAGACAACGAGTTTCACTTATATATTCTTATAGTATTGTCCCATAAATGTGATTGTAAAACGTTTATATAAGTTTTAAATAAATCAGGTTAAAACTAAAATATAAGGATATCCAGCAATCAAGTTAGAGATTGTGATTTTCTATTTATTTCAAAAATAACTGTAATTTTTCACACTAAGGAATTTTAGAAGAATCAAAAGAAAAGAATTTTATGAGAACTCTACCAATATAGATACTAATACTTTTAAATAAGTTTAGAAGTGTAAATAAGTTCTTTCCTTTAAGATAATTCAAATTAAGCCAATTTTTAATTCGTCATCTCGTCATATATTTTTTTTCTTTTTTTTTTTTTGCTTTTCCTTTCTTTTTATTTTACTTTACTTTCTTTTTTTATTTTGCTTTTCTTTTTCTTTTTAGTTTCATTTTCAATCATTTCTTTTCTTTTCTTTTTCATGTGAGGATTACTATATTTGGACAGTTTTTTAATGATTTTGAACTTCACTATCTTTTTCCTAAAGTTAAAAACTTCTCGAAATTCCTTACATAAAAATGAGTATTAGTGGAGTAATAATTTTTCATAGAGTCTCGAATTCTTTTTAAAAGTGTACCTCTAAACTCTTTATTGTTTCAAAAATATAATTTTTCTTACTTTGAATAATAAAAGCATTTTCCTTTCCTTTTATACTAAATATCTTAATTTTTTGACTTACCCTTTATTACTAAAAAGTTTTACATAAGTTTACTATATTATTTATAAAATAAAAAATATAATTATCTAAAGTTAACTCTACATAAATAGTTTTGAAAATATAATGTTTTTATAGAATAAAAAAAATTTAGTTTTAAACAGTTTTTCGTCCTCCCTCAAACTTGATTTTTTTAATAGTGTAGAACATTAAAGTATAAAACAAGTATGAAGAGAGAAAATTTTATCAGTTCTTAACTGTGTGCTGAAAATGTAAATTATACAAGTGCAAGTAGTAATAGGTACTGAGTTGTAGTACATATAAAAATCAACAGGTATATCATAGAAAGTGCAACGTATAAGACTACTCTAACATACATGTAATATAAACTAATGTAGAACAAAATTAACATTAATGCATCAAAACAGAAACTGCAACAACATCCTTCTATATAGAAACATACACGAAGTTGTCAACCAACTTTTTGGAAAACACATTTAATTTAATATGTATTGATATATAATTTTGGAGAATAATACTTTAAGTTTTAAAATATGAGACCGAACCGATCTCATATATACAATAGTTTAAATCAACGAATACAATACTAAAAGTGTCGTACCTATCCCGAGGAATTGATACATTACTGGATAGTAAGACTTGATTGAATAAACTAAAGAATTTATGACATCCGTTCTAGTCTGCGAAGCCTTATTGTTGACCGAAAAATTTCTTCTATATAATATAAAGGATTAGATGAGGTTTATATTAAGCTAGATTTTAAAGTTTCCTAAAAGGGCAAGCCCCTATAGTTAATTTCATCTTAAATGACCGAGGTAACTCAAGAAAACTCTCAATAATCATTAGAAAATATTGTATTCAAGAATTTCTAAGTTTAGGAATTTCAAGGCCAAACAGAGGAGTATGAAATGGGGAATGCTCAAGTTTGAAACATTTGTTATGGAATCCAAAGGGAGAAAAATAGGGGATGCCGCGGATCTTGAGAAGAACCTCGGTGACTTCCCGAGTCATCTTATGGTTTAGCTTTGATTTTGAGGAAATATTATTATATGTTCAATCCTGCCAATTTTTATTTAAGACTTAAACTTGCATGATAGGGTCATACAAATGGCTTCGAAGATAGGAGGGTTTATTTCATAACGAATGACAACCACAGAGCCTAAACCAAGTTAGGGCTTATATTGCACAACATTGTTGTGCAAGGGTTTAAAGATAAAAATGAGGGTTTATGTTGCAGTAAACAAACAACCTTGAAATTTTATGGCTTGTTATTTAATCCTAAGAGAATATTTTGCTGTTGTACATCTGGTTTGTTGTTGTAAAATGTTGTCCTCTATCTGCTTTGACTTGCTCTGAGCTCCTCATTGAAGTGATAGCTCCAAGTAAAAACTTTATGTTTTATATTTTTCTTTCAATCATTTTTAATCTAATTAATTATTAGGTATGTGTTTGGGTTTTACAGTGATCCACCTTAGGTAAACTGGTTACTGTTCTCTATACTAGAGGTCTTGTGATTATAAGAAATGTAGAAGTGAAAAGATAGTAAAGAAGGAACAAAAAGCTACAAAGTAAATAAGTAAAATTGCATTGAGTGAAATGTAAATACGCACCTGGCCTCTGCTACCGCTGCATGATTAACATCATAAAACATAATATAAATTTTGGGAAATTAAATTTTTTGTATGAAAGTAAACAGGAGCATCAAGTATAAGAAAATTCAGAAAACGAGCCGCAGTAAAAGAGAACCAGTAGTCACATATAAGAGATCTGGATTAGGTATAAAACATTGGTAAAGGTGAGGGCTCAGAGCTGGACTGTGTGTTTCCCGACCTTGAGTAAGAGCTACCAACCCAATAATCTACGGAGGGCAATCCTAACCTTGACCCATGTGATTAACCATGGACCCTTATAAGTTTTCATTTTAAATTTAATTTTCATGCATATAAAATTTACTTTATCATGCAAAAAAAATTCATTTTTGTAAATACTTTGCAATGTAAAGTAGTCCACGTGTTAATTACTTCGATCGGGCTAGGACTACATGCAACCTAAGAGTGTCACGGAAAATTATCTTCTCAAGAGTTATTCATACACCTAAAATATATAGTGTTTTTAGACACATCTTTATACCTATTTTTTAGATATTGCGCTTTAACGGAAGATATTTGTGTGTTTTTTTCAAGTACAAGTAAAAAGATAAAAAACGCTAAAAAGAGTGAAAAATGATCAAATTTGGAGCAAAAATGTCAAGATGGTGAAAAAGAGTTTTGGCTCCTAAGCGCCAGATCAGGCACGCATATGTTGGGGAATAGAGAAGGCCGCGCCTAAGCGTTGGAGGCCCCGTGCTTACGTGCTAAAGGCAGTTATTTGACGGTTTAATTCATTTTGTTGAATTTTGAAGATACATTTGAGGCACCTATTGACTAAAGAGGGTGGTTATGACCACTTGAAACAAAAATATGTCTAAAATACTTGTGAAAGGAGGCATCATTTAGAGAATACATCAAATTGGGACACATTTTGAAGAGTTACCAAGACACCTCTTGGAGATTTTTAAAAGAAGAAAGTTGAGACTTTTTGAAGAGTCCTGAAAAGTGTTTAAGAAAGGGGAGTTTTGAGAGGAACGTTTGAAGAGATTTTCAAGCACCATAAATTTACTTTATCCTTTTTGTTTTTAGTTTTAATGTGAGATTCAAGAGTGTTGTAAAAGAGAAGAGATTCAAAGGAACTTTAAGAGTTTGGTGGATGATTTGAGATAGGTTTTTATCTTTGTTTTTCAAGAACTTTTGGTTTTAATTTAGACTTCTTGTTGGTTTGACAATGATTTTTACTTTTAAACTAAAGTGTGATCTTGTTTTCTTCATGGATTCTGAGTATTTTTCTTTATCTTTCTCCTTAAAACGATAAGTAATTAAAGTGTTGGATGGAAGTTGTGGAGAGTATTGATCTTTAATGTTGGAAGAATTGTGGTAATTAAGTTTTGGATGGAAGTTGTGGAGAGTATTGATCTTTAATGTTGGAAAAAGTTGTGAAGTGTTGGATGTAAGTTGTGGAGAGTATTGATCTTTAATGTTGGAAGAAGTTGTGATGATTGTTTTGGATGGAAGTTGTGGAGAGTATTGATCTTTAATGTTGGAAGAAGTTGTGATGATTTATTCCATGCACTTCATTTACTTCTTTATCTGACCTATCTAGAAGTTAAAATTTATTGTGAGAACATGTAAGAACCGGGCTGGTATTGTCTCAGTCAACAATTGGAAAGAATCATATGAGGTTGTATGAATGAAAATGTAATTCATATGATTGAGTACAAATAAATAGGGAAATAATCTTTGAAGGGTGTAGAGTTAGAGGACTTTAAAGTGACAGGTTGTTCATATGATTGAGTGCAATAAATAGGGAAATATTCATTGAAGGGTGTAGAGTTAGAGGACTTTAAAGTGACAGGTTAATAACTTGGTTTATTATTTTAGATTCGGATACGAGATGTTAGCCCCTAATTGGAGGGAATCGAGGGAATTCTAGAGTGAGAACTGGTATCTTCCATTCCTAGCTAGTCTTAAAAATTATTCAAACTTTAAATTACTCAATATTCTTTATAGCATCTCTAGTAAGGGTAAAAAATAATATTTCTCCTATTTAACACAACACATTTTGTATACTTCCACAACATAAATCCTATATTTAATACTGACTCATGATAAGGAAAAAAATATTTTCATATCAAGTACTTTTCTTTTACATAAACTCAAGTTATCTTTTGAAGTTTTTTTTTGTCAAAATATCAAAAATACCAAAAAGTTTTGAATTTTAACTACTGTTTAAATATTTATTGTTTAAGTAATTGTCTTTTCAAAATAGAAAGTTTGTTGAATAATAGTGCATATTGCAAAATTTCTTGTGGGTTTGATATTTGGGGCTTAATCAAAAAATTGTATGTTACTTGATAACAATACGTATACTTGCGTAGTATCCCAATATATATATAAATTAAAAAGTTAAATCCTTATTTTCTCTAGAATTAAGCTTTTGATTTTGTTGCAAAGTAATGAAACATAAGTGAAAATTATCATCAAAGATATTGTTATACTGTGCATATAAACAGTAAGTCGGGATCACGTTTCTGGCACCGTTGTCGGGGAATTAAAAAATTTTTAGAAAGTCTTATTTAAACTTTAAGCTTTATTGTAGGAATATATTATTGTAGTATTTTTTTTGTTTATTTTATTTTATGTTAGTGTATGCGTAGTTCAAGTTCTGAAGGACTAGTGCCCTATGACTTTGAATTAAAAAGAACTGTGAAAAAAATAATAAAAAGAAAAAAATTAAAAATTTTGAAAAATATAAAAAAATTACAAAAACGGCAAATCAAAATGATCAAATTGCTGAAATTGATCAAGAACTTAGACCTTTATGAGATTATGCCAACCCTACGGTAGATGAACTTCATTGTTGTACTCAAAAACTTAATATAGTGGCAAATTCATTTGAACTTAAACCTGTTATTACCCAAACAGTATCAAATAATCAGTTTGGGGGATCACCAACTGAAGATCCAAATTTACATCTTGCCAATTTTCAAGAATTTTGTGCTACATTTAAATATGATGGTGTATTGTATGATGCCATAAGACTTAGATTATTTCCTTTCTCACTGAGTGATAAAGTTAAGATGTAGTTGAATTTTTTAACACTTGGATCTATCAAAACTTGGGGTGATTTAGCACAAAAATTCCTTGTTAAATATTTTCCATCATAAAAAACTGTGAAGTTTAGAAATGATATTACATCTTTTAAATAGTTTGAAAAGGAATCTACTTATAAAGCATGGGAACAATTTAAAGAACTCTTAAGAAAGTGTCCACAACATGCTATACCATATTGGTTAATAATTTGAACTTTTTATAATGGATTAGGTGGGTCTCTTAGATCTATTATCGACGTCGCTGGTGGTGGTTCATTGATGTTAAAACCAATTTATGATGCTTATGCTTTAATTGAAGAAATGGCTACCAAAAAGTTTTAATGGCCTTCTGGGAGGGTGAATCCCAGGAAAGTAGCCAATATTCATGAATCTTATGCATTTAATATGTTAGCAAATCAAGTTGATGCAATTTCAAGGAAATTAGACCAATTTGGAATGAATTTTTCTCAACCTATCTCTATGATTGAAGAGAATTCATTAGGCTAAATGGTAGATTCTCAAGAATCATTAGAAACTTTGAATGCCATAAATAACAAGTAGAATAACCCATATTCAAATTATTATAGCTCAGGTTTGAAGAACCATCCCAACTTCAACTGGAATAATACTACTGGTGGTAGTAATCAACAATGGGGGAACAATCAAGTAAACCCATTGGGAAACTGGAACAACCAAGGGAATAATAATTATAGATCTAATTATCCTCTAGGTTTCAATAATATTCCACAATTTATGGAGAAGAAGTTATCTATAGAACAAGTGGTGTTATAAATGGGAAATCATTTACAAAGTTAAGGAGCTAAAATTAGAAATATTTAGAATCAACTTAGATAAAATACAAATTCATTAAGTAATAAATCCCAAGGAACACTTCCTAGTAATACTAAAACAAATTTGAAAGATCAAAATAAAGAGCAAGTAAAAGCCGTTCAACTTAGAAGCAAAAAAGAGTTGGAAGGTAGGGTTCAAAAAGAAACTTAAGTAGAGAGAGAAGAAATTGAAGAATCAAAAGAGGACGCTCCAAAAGATTTTGAAAGACCTATCTCAGCTGAAAATTGATTTGGAAAAACCACCATCTCCATTTCCTCAGAGAAATTGGTCAACAAAAGTTGGACAAGAAATTTTCAAAATTTATAGAAATTTTTAAGAAGCTTACAATTAATATTCCATTCGTTGAAGCCTTACAACAAATGTCAAGCTATGTAAAGTTTATGAAGGATATTCTCAACAGAAAAAAGAAGTTTGAAGATAATGAGACTGTTGCACTTAGTGAGGTGTGCAGTGCTATAATACAATAAAAGCTTCTTGAAAATCTTAAAGATCCTAGTAGCTTTATAATTTCATGTGCATTAGGAGACATATTTTATGGGAAAGCTTTATGTGATTTAGGTGCAAGCATTAACCTTATGTCATTATCAATATTCAAAAGATTGGGATTATGAGAAATAACTTCTACTACTGTAACTCTGCAGTTAGTAGATCATTTGATAATGTACCCTAAAGGAGTTATAGAAGATGTCCTAGTGAAAGTGGATCAATTTATCTTTCCTATTGAATTTCATTGTACTAGATATTGAGGAAGATAAAGAGATACCTATCATTTTGGGGAGAACTTTCCTAGCCACAGGTAGAGCAATGATAGATGTGCAGAAAGGGGAATGAACAATGCGAGTCAATGATCAAATTGTTACTTTTAACATTTCAAGATCAATGCAATATCCTGCAAAAGGTAAAGATGTTGAATGCTATAGAATGAATGTTATAAAATATCTGAGTGCATGCCATTTCAAAACTAATTATGAAGAAAAATATGAAGTAAAATATTTGGAACACGAGCAAGAAGAGGAATTGATCAATGTGAAGATCATTTTAAGGAAGAATCAAACTATGTTTGAGAAAACTTTGAAAATTTGGACACGATAGAAAAAGATAAATCATTTTGTCCATCAATAGAAAAACCTCCAAAATTTGAGCTGAAGTTACTTTCTGATTATTTAAAATTTGCCTTTTTTTGTGATTCCTCTAATTAACAAGTTATAATTTCCTCAAAGTTAACGATAGAAGAAGAAGAAAAATTGATGAAAATTTTGAAAAAAAATTAAGAAAGGCGTTGGAAGGACAATAGCTGATATTAAAGGAATCAGTCCTTCAATTTTTATGCAAAGAATTTATATGAAAGAGAATTGCAAACCCAGGGCTTATCCTGAAAGGAGACTGAATCCTGTTATGATAGAAGTTGTAAAGAAAGAAATTTTAAAAGTGTTTAGATGTTGGAATTATCCATCCTATTTCAGATAGTGCATTGGTTAGTCCAATTCATAGCATTCCTAAGAAAGGAGGAGTAATTGTGACTGTGAATGAACATAATGAGTTAATACCTACTAGACAAGTCACAAGGCGGAGAATATGCACTGATTATAGAAAATTAAAATTTTCCACTAGGAAAGATCATTTTCCAATACCCTTTCTCGATCAAATACTAGATAGACTAGCTGGGCATAAACACTTTTGTTTTCTTGATGGATATACAGGTTATCATCAAATTCAAATAACTCTTGAGGATTAAGAAAAAATAACTATTACCAGTCATTATAGTATATTTGCTTTTATAAGAATGCCCTTTGGTTTAAGTAATGCCTCAACTACATTTCAAAGATGTCTGATGGCAATTTCTTATGATTTAATTGAAAAAGGGATTAAAGTATTTATGGATGGATTTTTAGTGTATGGAACTTCATTTGACTCATATTTAGAACATTTATCAAATGTTCTTAAGCACTATGAAGAAACAAATTTATTATTTAATTGGGAGAAATGCCAATTTATGGTAGCAGAAGGAATTATATTAGGACATAAAATATCAAAAAATGGTATAGAAGTAGATCCTGCTAAAATTCAAGTGATCACTAATTTACCTTACCCAACAAATGTAAGGTAAATTAGGAGTTTTTTAGGACATGCTGAATTCTACAGACGATATATTAAAGACTTTTCAAAAATTGCTAAGCTTTTATGCCATTTACTGGAAAAAGATGCAATTTTCAATTTTGATGAAGAGTGCCTAAAAAAGTTTGAGTTATTAAAAGAAAAATTAGTCAATGTATTAATTATAGTTTCACCAGATTAGGGAAAACCTTTTGAGCTGATGTGTTATGCTAGTGATTATGCTATTAGAGTTGTTATAGACCAAAGATATGATAATATTTTCAAAGTAATTTACTTTGCTAGTAAAACTCTTAATGAAACCCCAATTAATTATAGAACAACTAGAAAAGAGTTATTAGAAATAGTATATTCCTTTGATAAATTTAGATCATATTTAATTGGAACTCATTGCGTAGTCCATACACATCATTCTCCTATTAAGTACTTAATGAAAAAGAAGGATGCTAAACCAAGACTTATAAGATGGATTCCTCTTTTGCAAGAGTTTAATTTTATAATAGTAGATCAAAAGGGAACTGAAAATCAAATTGTTGATCATTTATCAAGGTTTGTGGTACAAAAATCACTGTGTTTTGAAAAAGAAATTAATGAACATTTTCCAGATGAAAAATTTTTTGATATTAATGAGTGGCATGTTCCGTGGTATGCCGACATTATTAACTTTCTAGTTAGTGATATTATACGCTATGAAATTTCATACCAACAGAAGATAAAATTTATTTCTGAAGCTAAGACTTATTTTTTGGATGACCTATTTTTATATAAATAAGGAAAGGTTCTGATTATTCGAAGATGTGTACCTTTAGAAGAGACTTATGAAACTATCCAAAAATATCATAATTCTGATTTTTGGGGGACATTTTAGTGTTGATAAAATAACATACAAAATTTTACAATCTAAACTCTATTGGCCTACTATCTTTAGAGATATTAATGCTTATATCAGAACTTGTGATAGATGTTAACGTGAAGATAATATTTCTAGGAGAAATAAGATGCTCCTCAATTATATGCTAGAAGTTGAAATATTTGATGTTTGGGGATTAGATTTCATGGGACCATTTATACCATCTTTAAAAAATTTATATATATTATTAACAGTGGACTATGTATCCAAATGGATAGAAGTTGTAGCTTTACCTCGATGTGATGCTCAAATTGTTGCAAAATTTTTGGAAACAAATATATTTTGTATATTTGGGATGCCGAGAGTTATCATAACTGATGGGTGAAGTCATTTTAGAAAGGTCATAATGGAGAAATTATTAAAGAAATATCATATAAATCATAGAATTGATACTGCTTATCATCCTCAGACAAGTGGTTTGGCTGAATTATCCAATCGGGAAATTAAAAGAATTATGGGAAAATCTGTGAATCCAACAAAAATGGATTGGTCTATCAAACTTGACTATGCTTTGTGGGCTTATAGGATTGCATATAGAACTCCTATAGAATTGTCCCTATATAAATGAATATTTGGGAAAGCTTGTCACTTACCGGTTGAACTTGAGCATAAAGCATATTGGGAAATTAAAGAGTTCAATTATAATTTATAAGATGCTGATGAGAAAATATTATTACAATTAAATGAGGTTGAAGAGATGAAGAATGAATCTTATGAGAGTGGTAAGATTTATAAAGAAAAGATGAAAATGTGGCATGATCGAATGATTCTTACTAAAAATTTTCTGCTAGGGCAACAAGTTTTGCTATATAATGTAAGGTTAAGCTTATTTCCAAGAAAAATTAAGTCCAAGGGGATTGGCCCATTTGTTGTGATAAAAGTTTACCTTTATATAGCTGTGGAAATTAAAGATCCTAAAACTGAGAAAGTATTTAAAGTGAATGGTCATAGACTGAAACCTTATTTTATAGGGAATCAACGTAAATTTAATGATCAAATGATGTTGGGTCAACCAGAATAAGCACTGGTTATGTCGGGCTGACAATGTTAAATCAAGCACTTTTTGGGAGACAACCCATAATTTTCAGTATGTTTTAGCTTTGATTGTAATTTGTGTGTGATTAAGAAAATTTGGGGTAGTATTTTTAAATCTATTATATGTTAGTAATGATTTTAATACTTTATTTAGTGATCTAGACATGCTAAAATGAGAATTTGGATGTTAAGTTGACTTATGCAAAATTGAGCACTGGCGCTTAAGTGCCAATATTCGACGCTTAAGCGTGGGAGTTATAAATCATGTGCAATATTAAAGGTCTAGAAGGTTTAACTGCCAATTGGTTGACTAAAATGTGTCAACAGAGTTTTAGAACGTGCCTAGAAGTTATTGGAAAGATTTGGGCCTATAAATAGTAGGGCTTTGTGATGGAACCCCCAAAATCATTTTTAGCCCTAAAGTCTAAGAGAAAAATAGTTTTAGAGAAAATGCCTTCATGGGAGATGAATTTGAAGAAAAAGGAAGATACAATGAGGAAGAAATTCATTAGTCAAAGTGCACAAGAGATGTATAACAGTTTCTTAGTCGTTAGTATTCAAGGAATAGGCAGAAAAGATCAACAAAATTGAGGCTAGCGTGGCTTTACTTGAGATAAAGGTAAACGAAGTCAATGCCCATCTAGAGCATGTTAGTTGGCAATTGAAAATGTAATTTAGTCACACTAGTTTTATAGAAGAAGCAGATAAGGCGATGTATCTTAGGCAGAAGTTGATTGAAGAAGATTGTATCAGAGCTCATCACCATTATCTGTTTTATCAACTTTATAGTTCCAATGCCCAAGGAGAAACTAATGAAAGACCGGAATTTGTCCCAACAAATGAAGAATGGAATAAAGTTTAGTGTTAGATTTTGTTTGTTAGGAATCGTTGTTTTATGTCTTAGTGTTGAATCTTGTTTTTGGAGTTTATGCTTGTTATATGTTTAGTTGTGAATGTTTGTTTAGTGTTTGTATTTAGAAAAATTTTCTCATCCGAGAGTTGAAAGGAGAATTAAGTGTAATATGTGCTTGACAGATTCACTTCAAGAAAATAGTTTTTCTTTCCTCTTGGCCGTGAGGGGGAGATTTATAGTTCACCCCAATAGGGAGGCCTCAAGCTCAGATTGGTTGGTGTCAATAAGCTTAGGTGGAATGCTAAGTGGCGCTAGTGACCAATCAAGGTTAGACACATAAGATGAGCTCAAATTTGAGTTCAAAGGTGGAGTTTCTTTCTTGGTTTTGATCTGTTCAATGACTAGGGTGGCTGGCCAA
>JXCR01140896.1:154672-282316 GCA_002079205.1 Phalaenopsis hybrid cultivar
GTTGGGGGGGGGGGGGGCTAGCTTGGTCATGTAAGCCAGAGGGAGGTTTAATCTTGATTATGATAGAGGCTTAATCAGGTGATGCAAAGAGTGGGTCATTTAGCCAAAAATTGGAAGAGATCCCTCAAATCAAGGGGCCCATGGTCCATAAAACTATTAGGGTGGGCTAAGTGGATCTAAGATTGGTTTTAGAGTCCAAATGGTAGCAGTGGTGGTCAATTTTTGCTAGACCAAGTGACTCAAGGTGAGTTTAGGGTTTGGGTTCAAAATTTAGGATTTAGTTTGAACTTGAGTTTGGGCTTGGCTAGAGTTTGGATATGGGTCAATTGATTGCTCAATTTGGATCTAAAGACTGTCATGAGGCACTTGGGTATCAGTTGGGTGGAAAATTTAGAGGTTATGAAGTTTAATTTTGTTAAGTTTGGGTAAAATTAAGGTTTCATGGGTATTTTGGTAATTATGGAAACATTTGAGGCTAAAAATCCAAAATCAGATATTTTTGGTGAAATTGAAGTTTACTAAGGCCACATGAGTTTCCAAATGAGTAGGGAATTAGGTTAAAAATGTTTGGTTTAGGATTTTAGGTTTTGAGTGGAAGGTTAGGGGTTTAAGTGTGTGTGTGAAAGAGTTACTAAGGCCACACCACCCAACGCTGACCCTAAGGCCAGGCAGTTTTATGAGGACCCTTCTTGAGCTCCTCCATACTGGTTCCATCCTACTAAGTCTTAGAAGCTAGAATAAAACATGTGGAACTCCAAGAAAAGTAAGGATGTATTTAGAATTTATAATGGGATAAGGTTCCATCACTAGTATTCTAGGATAGTTAATAAAAATGTTCTATGGCTAGATCCTAGGCTTCTAAGAAAGAAAGACTAGACCATAACAAAAGTGAGGTCAACAGAAGTGTCTAAATAAAGAAAGTGTACATGAAAGATCTATAACAAAAAAGTAAAATCTTTATATTCATCCTCCTCATCATTAACATCATCATCAGGAATGTCTTCATCCATTGACTTGCGGTGTTCATGTGGAGAAAATTGAGGGCAAATAAGAAAATCAACTGAATGGTCACTCTTCAAAAAGTTTACTAATGATTCGTCATAAGTTGCATCAAAGTCACTCTCCTCTGTATGTATTTTTCTACATGATCATATTTGTTTCCTGTATCTTGCATCTAAACTATATTAAGATAACTCAGATTGGTGTTCCAAATATCTCTCACTCATTACATCCAAAAAAATAGGAGCTGGAACAGAAGTAGTGGAGGCAGAAGGTGTAGAATCAGAAGTAGCTGGAATGTTAGATGTTGTACCCCTTGATCTTCCATAAACATCCACATTAGCCTCTCCAATAAGATTTATTGGCTTTAATTGTTTCTCCCATGCTCATATTTAACTCCAGAGTCCTTGCAAATAGTAAAAATAAGAGAAGGAAAACCAAATCCTATTGAAGAACAAGATGTATCAGAGGTATGAATACCCTTGAATATAAGCGAGCAAATATAAATGAGTTTCATCTTTTTAATGTAGTAGTTTAAGGTGACTCTCTCACGAGTCACTCGCTCACTTGGTTTGATAGAATTAATCTAGCAGAAATGAAGTAGGGTCATGTCATTGATGTGGAATTAAGCGAGGAGAAAGAAAGCTTACCTTATGTTCATTCCTGATCTTTCAAAATCTATGCTCATCAGTAAGGTATGTAATAAACTAATCAAGCTCAGTCTCAGTAGGCTCAAAATCTAAATAAAAGCAGTCTAGAGAAGGAGGAAAACCATATAGCACATTTATATGCTTGGGAGTGAACTCAACTCCTCGTCCTTTAACAAATGCCTTATCCTCTGGAGCCTCAAGTAAATTTGCATAAAATTCCTTCAAGACAGAAAAAAGTTCTACAGTAGTAAAGTAGCAGAATACCTTCCACTGGCAATTAGCAATTAGGTGTTTGACAACTCCACTAGAACTTGGAAAACTCCGATCTGCAATGAATTTTTGTGATAATAGCAAATCATCGTATTTGTCCTGAGCCTTGGGATTCACAAAATTGGAGATATCAAAAGTTTCCTTTTTGTTTCCAATCTTAGTTTTAGGTGCCATTCTTCAAATCTAGAAAAATTCTAAATAAATCATATATATAAGTCTTAAAGGATCCTAAACGTATTTTCCAAGCAAATGAAGCTTTCATCCATGGATTTTTCACCACAAATTCCAAAATTTTTTCAATTTTCAGCCTCCAATGAATGTGGAAGAAATCCATGGTGAAACTAATAAATTTCTATGCTGAAATGAAGATCTAACATGAAGAAGATGAAATCCTGTGTTTTTGGCCACTAAAACCTTAAGAATATTAAACTAAGGGGAGCCCTAGATGTCTCTTACACAAACTATGGGAAGAAAAAGAAGGTAGAAGATGAAAAATGGTGTTGAGTTGGTTTAAATCCCAATTTTGTTCCATTTGGTCGGTTCAGCCCATCTGGCGCATAAGGGGCGATTCTGGCGCTTAGGAGCGAAGCTATGCAAATGGCTGGGGCTTAGGCACGAATTTTGGTACGAAGGCACCGGGCCCAGATTTTTGGAAATTTATTTTTAAGTGTGGCACAATGAACCTAACCCTCCAAATCAAAATTTAAGATTATATTAACCACATTTGTTGAATTGACTATCCTCCCAACATCTTTCAAGATCTATGTACTGCGTTATAATTTCAAAACACCATTCATTCCAGCATTTAAAAACACCAAAAGTTTTGCTAAATGAACACATTTCATTACTAACAAATAAGTTTTAATATAATGTTCTTATCAAAGCAATACAACATAACAAACCAATACTAATACAAATACTAAACTTCTCGTAGTATTGAACACAACATCGACTAGGGTAAACACACTAATTACAATCATACACAAATATAACACATAAAAATCCTCAGAAACCCTTCCAAATATCAGTAATTGTTGGCACAATTATCCCCACTTATTTGATTGATGGAAAGTTGCCATTGTATAGGTGGTAGAAAGAAGCACGAGGGTAATCTTCAACAACTTTATCATTGATCCAATTTTTATCGTGATACATAATAACCTAATAATCTTGACAACCAGCTATGTGGTTGAATTGGAGTTTCATTTGAATCTCCAAATGCTCGTACTGGTGATACATTTAACTTAGCTTGTTATTCATAATTCTCATCCCCTCTTCAATCTTCATTAGTTTGTTAGTGATCTACTTGTTGACCTCACTTTTGGTTGAGGTTTAGTTTTTCCTCTTTAGTAGCTTAAGGTCTAGCCATAGGACTTTCCTATTGACTATTCTTAGAAAATTAGACATGGAACCCTCACCATTAGAAATTCTACACTCTTCTCTACTCAACTTGGAGTTCCACATATTAGTCCTAACCTCTGGCGTTTAGTAGGTGTGATCACAAAATACCCAAATTGGCCAAATTACCAAAATACCCCTCTATAGCCCAAAATTCCAAAAATTCCCAGAAATTCTCAATAAATCCCAAATATCCCCAATTTCATTTTTCTCAACTATCACATGACCAAGTTTGGTCAATTTCACTATATTTAACCAAAACCCCCAAATTTGCCTTTAAGAGCCCAAATTTACCCAAATTCAACTCAAATGTTCATCAATTTGATCTCAATTGACCCCAATTCCAATCATAAACTAAAATTAACTTTAAATATGGCCAAATTAAATGAAATACAAGCTTAATTTGTCTATGATTTAAACATAATTTTGATTTAGGTTAAATCCCACATTTTGACCATATGACCTAATCTCACCAAATTAAACCCATAGCTCACTAAATTGGCCACAATTTGTGTTAAAAAATCTTCATACAACCCCATACATCAAAATTAACTTTCAATTGGCCTTGGTGAGACCTCAATTTCATTTGATTTCAACTTAAGTCCAAAAGCCCCAAATTTAGCCCAAATTGGCTAAGTCCCCAAATTTCACCAAATTGATTACCTTAATCCTAAAATTGGCACCCAGTTTATGTTGAAAACTCTTTATGAGGTTCCTATTGACCTTTTTCAACAATCAATTTGGACTTAGCCCAAGGCTAACCCAACCTAGACTCATATCTAACCCAACATGCCCAAATTGTCCAAATTTCAAAAATCCTTCAAATTGACCTATCAATTGAACTAAAAATCACTTCAACCCTTCACTAAAAATCTTAATAACAATAATATACACAATTTTGATCAATAAATTGGGTCAATGGATATGGCTAATCTATCCCAAACCCAATTTTTGGTCATTTGCACTCACTTGAACCCTTTCACCAAAAATTGACTTAACCATGTCTAAGCCACCAAAGTAATGATTTCACAGCCACCAAAACCATCCTAAAGACCAGGATAAACCCTCTTAAAAGCACCATGATAAGCTATGGACCAATGGATCCTCAAATTAAGGGATTTTACCCATTTTTGGACCTAACTTGAAATATCTCCAACATCATCACTTACCCTTGGGAGATAATCATCATTAGCCACCTCTGACTTCCCTGAGCTAAGAGGTGACCAATGCATGGCCGGCCAGCCACCTTGGTGGCTGGGAAATGGCCAAAACTATGGCCAGATAAGGGATTTTCACCCAATTAAAAATAAAAGGCCAAATCAGCCTAGCTGCAATTTGGAGCTTCTTTGCCCTCCACATAAGCAACCAAATGCACCCCTCAATTGACCCTGACAGCCAGCCTAGGCCATTTTATTTAAAATCTTCCTCCATGAAAAAAGAGAGAGAGCTTGAAATTCTATGGGGAGACTCTGTAAACCTTCTTTGAGAGCTTCCTAGAGACCTCTTGAGCTTAACTAAAACTTCCTTAGCCACTCAAATCCATTGCTTGAGTTCAATTTTCGAGCTCAATTTTAAGGCCAAAACAAGACATCCTCCAAACCTCCACAAAATTCAAATTAATTGTACCCACACCATTCCAACATCAAGAGAAGAAGATCCCCCATAAAAGCCCCATATCCGACCACCCTAAGGTGGACTTTGACCAAACGCCCAAATCGACCTTAATCGAATTTGGGTCTAGGCATTTCACCATGACCAGAGGCTCCATCCCTAGGCTTTTGTCACCCACCTAAAGCTTCTACAAGAATCCAATCGAGGCTACCTCTCTTGGACCAAGGTATTCAAAGTTTACTCTAAACCAAGCTTCTCTTAATTATTCATGAATATAAAGTCAATTTAAGGGTTCATCAACCATATGGATGTGTTCTAATATTAAATACGAGCATTTTAAAAAAAATTTCACTCAATTTCCTTAAGAATTGAGTGAGATATTAACATTTTAAAATGAACGATTTTTGGGTCCAGTTCATTTGGGACGATGACCCGTGCCTGTCAGATCGAGCGTGTATTGATCTGGTGGCCCTGATCGCGTCGGACAGACCGCGGTCCGACATGGGCAAGAATGAGCTGGCTGGCGGTGCCAATCACACAACGATACGTGGCTTATTTAACCCTTACGAGGTTGACATGGATAAGTAGGAAAATAGGGGCCTTTTCTTATTTATTTAATCCCCAAAACTTCAAAAATACATAACTTTATGTAGAAAAATTACAAAAATAAAATAAAAATACTCTCTTGCTCAGTGAATAAAGAAGAAGAATGTGGAATTAATTTCAAATCCATTTGATGCACAAAATATTTTAAATTAATTAAACACTATTTGGAATCATTTGATTCTCCATACAAATTGACACATCATCTTGGCTTGAAATTTTGGTATGTTGTAGCCTCAGGCAAGAGAAACATCCTCTAATTTTTCCAAAGTTAGAGGAGGTTCCTATACAGAGATCCATATTTTTTAAGTTTTTGCACATTATTTCCTTAAAATAATCATGTAAATTATCATATTGATTAGAAAATTCTAAGAAAATTTTGGAAGGTCCACCATGACTAAATAAATTTTTAGAAATAATTTCATTGGTCAAGTCATATAAAATGCACTTAAATTTTACAAAAATTAATTCACTAAGATAATTAATTTTGGAAAATATAAACATTTAAAAGATTTGACTTTTGATCTCTGCTGTGACTTATTATCCAAAAAACTCATCATAAAAATTTCAAAATATTTTGAGTTCATTTGACAACTTAAGTATATTTTTATAGATAAATATCACTTTTGGCATTTAGATAATTTTTAAAAATTAAAATGTAACTCAAAAAATTATGAAATTTAGTTTTTTTGAGTTCTCTGTGATCAGGGGTATTTTCTAAAAATAAAATGATACTTAAACTAAAAACTTGATTTTTAGCCTATTTTAAATATTTAAATAATTAAAAATTCATAAAAATCACAAAAATAATAAAACTCATGGAAATGTTCTAAATTGCTTCCTAATCACTTAGGAATAGTTTGAATAGTTTTCCTGATTTTCTAAATAAAGATATTAAATTTCAAAACTTAAAAATAATTTTTAAAGGCTAAAAATGAGTTTTTCACTAAAATAATTCCAATAAATAAAAAAAAATCATTAAAATTTAAAATTTGCTCCTCTCAGTTCTCTAACCTCAGAGAGATTTTACAAAAATACGAAAATTAATTTTCACCATTTAAAATATTTTATTTTTATTAAATAGCCCAGAATTTAAAATAATTCTAATAAATCACATAGAATTCAAAAAATTATGAAATTTGGTCCAAAGGGTTATCTCATTTAGTTAAATTTCCAGTAAAAATTTCAAGGGATTAGAATTTACCTTAGTTAAGTTAGAAATTTTCTTTGAAAATTCCTTTTTTTGCATGAAAATAATTATATAAAATAAATTAAATTCTAATTAATCACATTTTCTCCTCTGATGTCTTAATTGACCCATGAATGAGGTGGGATAAAAATTTCAAAGTCATTCAAATTGAATTTGACAAATTATGAAGTGATAGAGCCTTAGGGGCAAATGTGTAATTTTGGAAATTTAGCCTTAATTAACATTTAGGCTTAATTTAAGGAGGGAAAATGGGTAACTTCTAGTCTTAATCAATTCATTTGATGTTTGAAATACAAAGGAGTTAATTGGTAGAAACCAATCTCACTTTCTTAATTAAGTTAATAACTTTCTAAATAATTAAAATTTGGAAGTTTATTAAAATTAAATGATCCTCGACTCAGGGGTATGACTTTTGATGCCAATAATTAATCAATTAATACCCCTATTTTGATTTACAAATAGAATCCAAATCATGAATCATGACCACTTAAAGCTTAACCCTTTTCAAAACTAATTACAGCTCACCTAGGTCTTAAGGGCTTAGTGGTGACTTAGGCTAAATCAAAAATTAATTAAACAAGGATTAGAGAAATAAACATAACATAATCAAACGTCCTTGAAACACCACTAAACCCAATTAGGATTAAAAATTTGGCTAAGTGTTCAAATTACACTCCTCTTTAAGGGAATTCACTCACATAACCTTCAAATTGAATGATAAATGATAATTAACCTATTCTTAGGGATAATTGAGAAATCAATGTTCACTGAGCATTAAGGATATTTATAGAATGAATTATTAAGCAACATAATAAGTTTAAAAAGAGCTCAAGATTTTCCACTAGGCAGCGAGAGAGTAGCATGGTCCTGCTTCTTTCTAGATCTGTTGGATACATCAGAGATCTACCAAACTTAATATGTTTTGCTTGGCAACATCATCCGTAATTAAACTTCTAAAGGACCCGCCAAGATATGACATAGGGTTAGGAAAGCTACCAAAATTTTTAAAATTCCCGCTCTTTATAAACTGCCTTGACATGCAGTTTAAGTTTCAGGTGGTGGAACGAGAAGACTTGCTAGGTAAACTTTTACAATTTTCAGCGTTGTCTTTCTTGTACTTTCATACTGTACTTTTATACCTGCAAAAGTGTTGTCTTTCTTGTACTTTCATACTATACTTTTATACCTGCAAATTTGCATGCTAAACAAAGTTGTCACCCTACATGAAAATTAAAACTATCAGGATAGCCACATAACCAAAACCAAAACTAAAATCAACCAAGATAAAATTGACCCCCACAACATTCAAAATATAAAATAACTCAAAATTTAATCACAAACACCACACAAAACTACAACTTCAACTAAATTAAGACATCTCTATTAGATGATTGAGAATCCCTTGGAGGAGGTAACCTACGGTTGCTAACGAGGTTTCCCACAGTCTAAATGAACTTATGGAACTCGTTAAGTTGAGTTTAGTAAGTGCATTTTGACTAAGTGAATCCAATAGAAAATAGTGGTGCCAGAATGAGGGAACCGTAGGATCCTAATCAGTGTCGCTCTAATCAACTTTAATATGCCCCTATAAAATTTAAAAAACTTCAACCATAGGGCCACCTGATTTGACACTATAACTTGACACACTAGAAAACTCAAACTCGTCGCGGCAGGAGCTTGGAGCTAGCATGGTGGGCAGCACGACCATCTTCAACTAGATATCTCAAACTTGTCGCGGCAAGGAGCTTGGAGCTAGCATGGTGGGCAGCACGGCCATCTTCAACACAAAACCTGTCTTCCCTAGCTAAACCAATCTTCCTTCCTTAGACTTAAACAATAAAGCCATAGATGTCTTCCCCAGCTAAACCAATCTTCTTTCCTTAGACTTAAACAACAAAGCCATAGGACTTCGAGGTTGCTTGCTTTTCCCAAGCTAAATCAATCTTCCTTCCTTAGACTTAAACAACAAAGCTATAGGACTTCGAGGTTTCTTGCTTATGCAATGTAAATCCTCACCTTATCTTTAGGCTTTTGTACAACCGTGCTATGCAATATAAGCCCTAACTCATCTTAGGATTCTGAGGTTTTTGTTTGTCACGACCTAAATCCTCACATCTTTTAGGTTATTTGTGTGATAGTTTGACACGACTGTAAGCCCAAACTAATAAAATTGACAGGATGAAATACCTAAATATCTCTCTTCAAAACTGAAGCCAAATATTAGGATAGCTTGGGAAGTCACCGAGGTTCGCCTCTGGATCCATGACATCTCCTAGTTCTTCCTCCATTGGATTCAACAATAAAATGTTCCAAATTTGAACCAATTCCCTTTCACACCCCTACATCTCATTTCATTAAAAAGTCCTATCCTTTGAAATTCCTTGAAGATAATATTTCCTGATTTTTATCGAGAGTCTTCTTAGGTGACTTGTCCTACTCTTTGAAATTCCTTGAAGATAATTTTTCTTGATTTTTATCGAGAGTCTTCTTAAGTGACTTTAGTCATTTAAGATGTAATTAACTATAGGGGCTTGCCCTTATAAGAAGCATGTCCAAACCCAGCTATTCTTTGAAGATAATATTTCCTGATTTTTATCGAGAGTCTTCTTAGGTGACTTTGGTCATTTAAAAGCGTTGAAGAGTCCTACCCTTTGAAATTCTTTGAAGATAATTTTTCTTGATTTTTATCGAGAGTCTTCTTAGGTGGCTTTGGTCATTTAAGAATATTTCATGATTTTTATCGAGAGTCTTCTTAGGTGACTTTGGTCATTTAAGATGTAATTAACTAGGTCTTGCCCTTATAGGAAGCATGTCCAAACCCAGCTTAAAATAAACCCTATTAAATCCTTTATATTAAATAGGGGAACTTGTCGGCAAATACAATGGTTTGGCAGACCAAACAGACGTCATACTTTTCTTAGTTTATTTGATCGAGTCTCATCCTCATGTCTTGTGTTTATCCTTCGGGATAGATTTAGGATTTGAGGTACAGTGCTCTTTCATTTTAAACTATAAAAATATGGGGTTAGTTTGATTTCATACTTCAACGTCCTTCCGAAGCGGACGACGGGAATTTGATTCCGGTCACCGACAGCTTCTTACAGGCAACTCCCCATAAACCGCACTTTTCCTCGCCGACAGCTTCTGCCGACTCCGCTGGGGACGAGCTTTTCTCTCCATACAAATCAGGAAATATTATTTTCACACATCGATAATATGTCCATGTCCCTCTTGGACCAAATTACTCTTTTCCCATTGGCATACTTTACCCATTTCTGTCTTGGGATGGTACAATCAACTCCTTGGACTTCAGGACTAGTTGTTCAACCATCTTTGAATAGAAGGGTTCAGAAGGCCATTAAGGACTCTTTAAATTTTTATGTGGGGTCGGATCCCTAATAGGTGTGTCGGTGGACTAATTCCACCTGGGCATTTATTGCAACTAATTGGGTCCTGCACTGGGTCCTACAATATTTCACATCTCCCTTCCAAATTTGATTTGCTATTTTGAAAATTAAACCAAATTGTGCTGTGTTGCGCGCACTTTAAAATTTTCTTATATTAATTAAATTTTACACTTTTTTAAACAAAGATGTTAAAAATACCCATAAATAAAGACTCGACCGGTCTACGGATCAACCTCTACTTTCAGTTCATGCACTAAAAATTACAAGGTTTTTGGCCATATAGCTAAACCTGAAACTTTCTATTTTAAAGCCTGCTACGGTGGCCTACCCGACGCTGACTTTTTGGTGCAACCTGCCGACAAGTCACAAAGCCCGCAACATCGCTCCTACCATCAAGTTTGGAGCTGGATTTGAAGATTTCGAGGTCATGCTCGGGAAAGCCCCATTCGTGGTAATGATGATCGCTGCTCCAGAAATACAAGAACCGTCTGCAGAATTTAGTTTGAGCTGCCTTCAAGACTTCCCTGCCTGCAAAAAGGCTAAAACTACTACCTTTGCGGCACCCGTCAAACCTGTTATCCCCGCTGCTGCTAAGGGGAAAGAAGTGATGATTGTTGAAGATGCGACTGAGGGATTGACTTTCCCACCACCCGTGTTTGAAATCCGGTCAAGCTCAAGGGCTGTACCACTGACCCGAAATCAAAGGAGGAACTGCAATAGAAGAGTTCGGAGGGCCATTAAAGCCCAGGCGCTCAAGGAGACACACGTTGAGGAGGAACCTCATCAAGATGAAGAAATGCTACCATAAATTTATCCATTCCTGCGAGGAATTAGATTCCATCCTCTGACAAATATCGATGGATATGAGAGTATCTAGAGGTTCACTGCCGCATTACCGTCACTTCATGGACAGAGTGAGGAGAGGAAGAAGTTCAGTCCTATCACTCGAGTCAATGCAGTGCTCAGAAGGCTTGCTACCAAAGAAGGATGTTCGGTTAGCGAGTTACTTAAATGAGTAGGAGATGCAATTTCTCCTCGCATGAAGAAGGAAATTTTGAAAGGCGTCAATCTACCAGACAATCTCGTAATACAACTGGAGCACCGCCTACTCGCATTCCGTTTGGCTCCTCTTAGTGAACAAAGTCGATACCGCAGTGATTACTATTGATCATATTGCCACCAGGTCCACAAGCCGTCGACCGGTTAAGTCGAGACTAGGTCCGAAGATCTTACCTGTCATTCCTGCAATCCCAGAGATAAAAACAAAGCGATTACCTGACACTATAGCCGATCTAGACCATGGGGAGCATACCTTCCCTTGACATATCGACGTTTCTACTAAGACGCCCCGTCCTAAGACATCATCATCGAAAAAGAAGAGGGTATGGGCACCCAAGGTTGCTGCACCAATACAGTTCAGTGAGCCTGTAGGACAGGGAGTAAAACCAGTGCCTGAAATATCTGACATCATCGCGACAATAGCCAGCGAGATGGAGGAACAAGAGAGGATATCCACCAAGGTCCTCTAGATCTTAAGGAAATCAAGGAATCAATAATTGAGGAGAAAGTTGAGGAACTCAGGATTGAGATTTCTGAGTTAGCTCGAGAGCACGGAGTTTCCGTCGATAGTCACAATGAAGAGTTTCTTACAATGGTTACCTGGAGGAGGATTTCATGGATGTCCATGTGATCAAAACCAGAGCTGCCAAATCTGCGCGCGAGGCTTAACCTCACACATAAGAGAGCACTGTAGATGAGCTGTGTAGGGTTATCCTCCCAAGGGACGAGCAAGTCAGTATACTGGAAAAAAGAATAGACGAGATGACTACAACTATGACCGCCATGGCCACCATTCAGGGGCAATCACAAGCACCGAGATTGGCTTCTCCAAAAATTAATCAGCCAAAAATCTTACACATTACAGATGAAAGAGGTGAGACTACTTCAAAAGAGAAAGATGAACAACCAAAGAAACATTCTCCATCAGGTGCCATGCCAGAAAAGGAATTCAAGCAAATGGTTGAACAAGTGCAAGATGACTTAGCCCAATCCAAGGGCGGTGCATCAATTTTGAAGGGTAGACCTTACCCAGAGGAGTTTGATGCCGTACCTTTCCCCAAGGGTTTTGTGGCCCCATACTTCAAGATATTTGATGGGACTGGAAATCTCTGATAGCACATAGCACATTTCCGAGCCAGTTGTGGCAACACGAGAAATAATGAAGCTCTACTCTGTCAATAATTCATCAGCAGCTTGTCAGAAATTACTTTCGACTGGTACGCTGACTTGGCCAACAGGTCAGTTAAAATGTTTTCTGAGTTGGAAGAGTTATTTGTGAAAATATTTGTCGGGGCGCAACATCATGTGTCTACTGGAGAGCTCATGATGGAGAAGTAGAAGCCCATCGAAACTTTGGTAGACTATATTTTGAGGTGGAGAAACCTTAGCATGAAATGTGAACCTCAGCTACAAGAACATCAAGCAATTGAGATTTTACTCAAAAGCATTCATGGGCCACTAGCTTTCATGCTTAAGGGACTCACCATCAAATTCTTTGAGAAGCTACTCAGTAAAGTCAATAGTCTTCAAGAAGAAATGAAGCACATGGAGCCACATGAAGAGGCTAAGGTAACCAGAGTGTTCGAAAAGAAATCAGGAGTAGTCGCGACTATTGACAAAGGATAGCAGCCGATAAAGATATATGCAGAAGAACATCACCAGGCTTTGTCACAACACTCTCAGAAATAGAGCAGTCAATCCAACTAACGACCGCCTCAAGAGGAATCACCTCAAATAGTGGGTAGAAAAGTATCCCAGTTAGAGCGACAGAAAGTTTTGTAATCTTTCAAAGATGAAGCCATACCTAAAACATTCGAAAGCCTGATGAAGAAAACAAAATTCAAACTACCTGATCCAAAGAAACCCGAAGAGATAGATAAGAAGAATGAGCCAAATAATTGGCCATACCAACGGTTGCTCGGGCACACTATAGATAAATGTTTCGTCTTTAAGGATTGACTTGAGAAGAACCTCAAAGAAGAGAATATAACCATCTCGAAGGAGTATTTGAAAGAACCTGAAAAAGGTTCCATAAATATGATTTCAGCTGAGTCAATATCCATAATTGATCTGTATGCCAAAGTAAATGGATGGAGTACAACTTGGGATGAACTCAAAATGGTCCTTAATCACATACAGGATTCATCAAAACAAGCTTCAGTGAATACCAAAGAAGAATGGAATTAGGTATGGAGTAGATCATCTAAGAAGATACTGAACAAGATCCAGTCTGCATCAAAACAAGCCTCTATTCAGAGACCGCAACATAACGAGCCTAAGATGAAGATTTTGCCAGGAGATCCGTCATCGTCAAGGACAAAGAGCAAGAAGAAAAATGTTGCTGCAAAGATTGATAGCACGGGGGGTAGGATAGGGGCTGCCTCTACTAGATTGGTTGTCTCAAATTTAGGGAAGAAAATCCTCAAACCCTTGACTTTGTATGATTATTTTTTTGTCCCTCTGGGGTCTTATGAATATAATGATTGTGATTTCAACTACGTTTTGACTATTTCTGGTGATAACGTAACTGATTATGACTAATCTAGCTGTAATTTTGATTCATAAAATGATCCATAAATCGCACTCGAGTCTGATGAGCTCGTTGTCAAGACTAAAGAAGGCATAAATGATATTGCTTACGACAACACCGATAACAAGGAGTCAATTATCGAGCATCATGGTACACCGCTTGCCATCAACTTAGATCTTTTCGACGGAGAGGAAAGACATCGGAAGATCCAACAATGATATCCCAAGAAAAAGAAATCACAAAAGTTAACTTAAGGAGCGAAAAATTGTTACCACCAAGAACAGCTTCAACAGATAAAGGAAAAGAGATAATGACCCGAGAAGAGATACCCCCACCTCCACCAGTGGAAGAACCACATGATCAAGATAAAATTGAAGGATCCTATAAAGTAGAATACAACGTGCTAGCTCATCTTAGGAAGTTGCCTGCCCGACTAAGCATCTACGACGCTCTGATAGAGAAGAGAGAGTCTTTGGTTACAGCTTTGCTTGACCCAGAAATTTGCTTAGCTCAGTTGGCCAACACATCCTCAGATGAAGTTTGTTCATTGAAAAAACAATCAGGGGTAACCTTCACAGATGAAGACTTGCTGCTCGGCACCACTGACTATAACCGTTCACTCTACATCTCCGTCAACATTGGAAGATTTGTGTTGTCCAGAGTTTTAGTAGATCCTGGAGCATCTCTTAATATGATGAGCCTACGAACATTGGCCTATTTGGATATTGAAGCTCAAGAGCTTACGGCCGATAATATGATGTTAAGAGGATTCAACCAAAAGGGAGAAACAACCCTTGGATCAATTACATTACTTATGAAGGTTGGAGAACTTGTGACAACAACTAAATTTCATATCATCGACGCCGAGACCTCTTTTAACGCTCTATTGGGTCGACCATGGATTCCATGAGCATAACATGGTGCCATCATCTCTACACCAGTGCATCAAATACCGTAAATATGGTCAAGAGAATTGCATCAAGGGTGACCTACAACCATTTTCTGTGCATGAAGTTGGTATCCATGAAGATGCTGCCTACTACGCACCTCCAAGGAAGACCGTCTTCTCGCGTGAGATTTTGACAAATAGAAATGAAGATTTAGAGGAATCACCAAAAGGAGGCCATACAACTCTGCTTCAAAAACCTTCTACAACTCCCTTACAACGTGTTGGTGGAGGTTCTTCTAGTTCACGCACCCGAGGTCAAGGCCGGGGATGAGGACGAGGAAACATCAATTTAATTGTTGAACGAACTAGGCCAACCATCAACATTGATGAAGAAGACAGTTCTGAAGATGAGATTATGATGATAAAGCAGAAGAGACCTCAATACAAGATATCTCTAAAAGATACAGAGAAGAATGAATATGAAACAATGTATGATCAGATAAACCACTATGTGAATACTATGACCCTTACTGCGATTCTCCCTCAAAAGGTCGAGAGTTTATAGGTCAAGGAAAATTGTAGTGTTGGTTCCAAGCCGATCAAATTTTACCGTGCTTCTACCTCTACTGAGCTTGAAAAACATGAAATTTTGGATGTTAATTCTAATGAATTAATGGAAC
Source organism: Phalaenopsis hybrid cultivar (assembly GCA_002079205.1). Classification (NCBI taxonomy): domain Eukaryota; kingdom Viridiplantae; phylum Streptophyta; class Magnoliopsida; order Asparagales; family Orchidaceae; genus Phalaenopsis; species Phalaenopsis hybrid cultivar. Next base: position 169,979 of record JXCR01140896.1, read on the forward strand.
TGCCTTTTGGTTACTTCTCGCCTTGTGTTCAAAAGTTAATTTAACAGGGACACTTACCAAAGCAAATGCCAAAAGATAAATTGCAACTCTTTGAAAAATTATGGAATGTTAGGGGTCAAACTCCAAATTCAAAAGAAGGTCTCAGATTTGGTATAGTCAGACCAGTCAATGATTCTAAATTTTTCATGGCTGTTACTGGTGAATCAAAAGAGGATTGCCTCAATTTAGAGGATTACTCTACTAATCAACCAATAAAAGATGCTCCGCCAAAATTTGAGAAGTAAATTAAATCTACCATTGATGAATTAAAAGAGATTAACCTCAGGACTGAAGAACGACCCCAACCTACGTTTATAAGTTCTCTACTTAATGACGAAGAATCTGCAAAATTGATCAAACTGATAACATAATTCAAAGATTTCTTTGCATGGAGCTACGATGAAATGCCAGGATTGTCAGCAAAGGTTGCAGTCCATAAAATTGGGGTGGACAAGAATATAACCCCAGTAAAACAGACTCCCAGGAGGATGCGCCTTGAAATAGAACAACAAGTCATCGTTGAGGTGAAGAAATTGATAGATGCCAACTTTGTGAAAGAGGAGCAGCATCCCATATGGTTGGCTAATATTGTACCTGTTAAGAAGAAAAAATGGACAGATCCACGTTTGTGTCGACTTCAGAGATTTGAACAACGCATGTCCAAAAGATGAGTTTCCACTACCTATAACAGAGATGATGGTGGTTATCGCTTCAACATATGAAATTTTCTCCTTCATGGACGAATTGTCGGGATACAACTAAATCAAGATGGCTCCCGATGATGCAGCACTTACAACCTGCAGAACACCGATTGGAATTTTCTGCTACACAGTGATGTCGTTTGGCCTAAAGAACGCCGGAGCAACATATCAACGTGCAATGACGAAGATTTTTGACGACCTCATTCACAACCAAGTAGAATGCTATGTGGATGATTTAATCATCAAAAGTAAACAGAAAATATACCATTTGTACGATTTGAGGATCGTGTTTGAATGGTTAACACGATATGACCTTAAAAAGAATCCCTTAAAGTGCGCCTTTGGCATTACCTCCGGGAAATTTCTAGGATTTGTTGTCCGTCATCGGGAAATCTAGATCGACCCAGATAAGATTAAAGCTATCTTGGAAATGCCTCCTCCTACAACTTGGTAACAACTACGTTCCTTTTAGGGAAAGTTGGCGTATCTGAGACACTTTATTTCTAATCTCTCAGGTAGGTGTCAGCCTTTTCTCGGCATTAATTAAAAGGACGCCAAATTTATTTGGGAAGAGAAATGCCAGCGGGCCTTTGACGACGTTAAACAATATTTAATGACACCTTTTGTTTTGGCAGCCCCTATCCCAGGGAAACCGTTGATACTTTATGCCGCGGCTTTGGATGACTCTCTCGGAACCCTCTTAGCCCAAGTTCATTATGATGGTAAAGATAATGCACTCTACTACTTGAGTCGTCGTCTAATACAGACGAAGATAAGGTATCCACCTATTGAGAAGCATTGTTTCGCATTAATCTTTGCCGCCCAAAAGCTTAGACAATACATGCTTTCTCATAAGATTACCCTAATTTTGAAAGTTAATCCATTGCAATATCTGATGATCCAACCAACACTCTCCAGACGTTTAGTGAGATAGTCAATGATCTTCTTGCAATTTGATATAACTTTTGTTCCCCTTCCTGCTATCAAGGGAAAGAAACTAGCAGATTTTCTCACTGCACACCCACTCCCAGCTGGGTCCTCTCTCAATGACGAGTTACCAGATGAGAAAATACTACAAATGGAATTTTCCAGTGCACAGCACTGGGAAATGTACTTTGATGGCGCTTCGTCAGCCAGAAAAAAGAAAGGATCAGGCATAGTTATACCAGGCAAAGCAGGGATCAGTTTGATCTTTGTTACACCAGATAAGGGTATGTTGAGGTTCTTATACCACTTGACAGAGTCGTGCACCAACAATGAAGCAGAATATGAAGTTTTAATCACCGGTTTGGAATTGACAATCTCAATGGATATAACAAACATTGCCATTTATGGCGACTCCCAACTCGTCATTGAGCAAGTTACCGGACAATACAAAATTCTGAAACCAAGATTAACAGAGTACCATCAGTACACAATGAAGCTTTTGGAGCAGATTCCTGAGGCAACTTTCTACCAGATTCCTAGGGGAGATAATGCCCATGTTGACGCTCTAGCAAAAATCGCTAAGAAGATGGCATGTCCCCCAGAGGATTCCATCAAAGTCACGATGCAAGGAAGATGAGTCTTGTCTCAAAATGACTTTGAAACTCTACACAAGCTTGGAAAAGAAGAAACAATAAATATAGTTGCAGACATCAATAAAGATTGGCGCAAGCCATTAGTAGAGTATTTGCATTATGTGAAGCTGCCAGAAGACAAGTCTGAGGCCCACCACATCGCAAGAAAGGCCATGTCTTGCGCCCTGGTAGGAAACGTTCTCTATAGAAGATTATTCGACCAAATGTGGCTATAGTGTTTGAGCAGAGCCGAAGCATAGAATATTGTCAAAGAATTACATGTTGAATTGTGTGGTGCTCACCAGTCAGGGCCGAAAATGAAGATGAAGATTAAAAGACTCGGATATTATTAGCCAACAATGATGTCCGATTGCATGGATACAGCCAGAAAATGTCACCAATGCCAAGTGCATTGGGTGGTCTTACACCAGCCTCCGAATGTGCTACACCCAGCTATTGTCTCGTGGCCATTCGAGTGTTGGGGCAAGCACATAATAGGTCTGATAGACCCTCCATCTTCCAGAGGACATAAGTTTATACTTGCCACTATAGATTGCTTCTCCAAATGGGTAGAGACAGTACCATTACGTGAGGTTACGCCACAACACGTCCTTCAATTTTTCAAAAGTAAAATCGTTTAACGTTTCAGAGTACCGCAAAGAATGATCTCTAACAATGGGACAGCTTTCAAAATTACAAAGATCAACAACTTCGTCAGAAGACATGGGATAGATTGGAGATACTCTACAATTTACTATCTCAGAGCAAATGGTCTTGGACTGAAGCATTCAACAAGACACTGGTACAGATTTTGAAGAAAACACTGGATGAAAATAAAAGGGATTGTAGAGGCCTTCAACAAGACACTGGTACATATTTTGAAGAAAATACTGAGTGAAAACAAAAGGGATTGGCAAAACAAACTATTAGAAGCCTTGTGGGCCTATCAGACAACTTTTAGGACTCCCACTCAGTGTACACCTTATATGCTCATGTACGGAGCTGAGACCGTGCTACTGATAGAGATCCAGACACCATCTCTCAGAGTCGTCGTTGCCAACCAACTCACAACAGAAGAAAGTGAAAAACTCAGACTTGAAGAACTGAAGAGTCTCGATGGAAAACAACTAGAAGCCCAACAACATTTGGAGCTCTACTAGGCGAAGATGGTACAAGCCCATGATAAATTGGTCCGCTCAAGGACATTCAAAGTTGGTGACCTCTTGCTTGTGCTCAAAAGACCTATTCTTGCACGCCGCAAAATAGGTCGAAAATTTGAGCCAACTTTGGAGGGATCATTTTGTCGTTGAAAAGGTCTACATAGGAGGAGCCTACCAGTTAGTTGACTTTCGATGCGAAAGACCCATGTTATCGATAAATGGACGATACCTGAAAACCTATTATGCAACCTGATGCTGCTCAATGCCGCTTGCCTCTGCTTTCTTTGAAACTTTGAAACTTTGATTATTTTAAGGTTATCTATGTGGCCAAATGTCTATGACCTGGTCCAAATTTTTTAGTTAACCTCATTATAATGAAAATTTTGAAAATTTTTTTGAACATTACACGCTCCTTCTCTACCTTCAAATTTGAATACCCTACTAAATTAAACGAAACTCACACATAAAATGAATAATCCTCTTCACCAAAACAAACTAAAAATTACTTTAATAAATATTTTGTTTTGTTCTTGTTTGTGCCAAGCTTCGGCCCACTGACGGTTTTCCTGTCGTCTGCAGAAAAATGTCAGGAAAGAGGCTGATCTTTGCCTTTCAGGACGGCTGGAACCTCACACTGAATGAAGAGATGATGCCGCAAGGAGGTGTCATAGATTTCAATGTGGATTTCATCCAAGTTGATATGGACTATGAGGGTCCTCTAATGGACGTAGTCAGCAGTAAAGAAAAGGAGGAACTGCCTTCACTGTTGAGGGTAACCACTCAAGGCAATGTGTCACGCAAAGATAAAAACGTGATAGCGGAATAAGATCTGATGGAGGGGCCCAGCCATCTGCTCTCCATGGTAGCTACTCTAGCAAGGGACCTGATAGCTGCCCAAAATGAATGATTACTGAATTTTCTGCTCCGCAGGACGCAACGTAGAAATGCAAGTCAAGAGAAGCAGAGAGCCTTCCTGTGACAGGAACACAAACGACAGAGAGACGTGAACAATTTTCTTACCCCCATTCCTGAGGGACATATTTACGACCCAGATCTGAGAGAAACTTATGCCAGCCTGCCCACTACAGATGAAGAGTCAGGATTTGTGACAGAATCATATGCGCTCCAAGTTCCAGATATCTTATGCAAGGGTTGCCCAACATGCAACGTTGAGGTACCAGCAGGGACATCAGTCACAGGCGTATTTGTAGAATGCCCAAATTGCAATGTTATGCATCTACATCATTTCAGTACACTAGAAGAATACACTTCAAAAACCAACGAGTCTCAGACTCCAAACTTCACGACAGATGAACCATATGTCCCACTAGGGACGGATCAGCATGCACCATGGAGCCCAGGGTCATACATCCCACTAGAGGCTGAATCTCATGTTCCAGATCGACCAACACTAGTTTGGGTTCCCGCCGAGGCTCGAAGGAAGGAACACCTGCGGTAGCTGCCAACCCCTGGTATGGTAGAGTACTACAAGATAAATAGAGTAAACAAAAGAGAATTCGAGTTTTATGAAGAGGTTCAGGGAAAGTTCGTCAACATATTGGAAGGCCTGAAGCTATACACTAGGGTTTTCTTTGAGACTGATGAAAAGAGCATTCTGGATTGCATCTTTGATTTAAGAGACAGAGGTCGAGCAGGCCTTCTCATGGAGAGGACATATTCCGAGTCGAAGAAATGGATGAGGGGAAAGGGAAGAATCATCATCCATTGCGGTTGTTGCTACAACTTCACGAATGACAGATATGGGAATCTGCCTGAGATCCTCAGATACGACCACGTGGATCCGTTACCACCAATAATAAAATGGATGATCAAGAGAATGGTCAAGTGGAATATTCTACCTGCTACTTGCATTCCCAACAGTTGCATCATTAACATTTATGAAGAAGGTGTAATATTCTACCTGCTACTTGCATTCCCAACAGTTGCATCATTAACATTTATGAAGAAGGTGATTGCATACCCCCACAAATCGACCATCATGATTTTGTGAGACTTTTCTGCACGGTCTCGTTCATGAGTAAAAGCAATATTCTATTTGGAAAGGAAATCAATATAGTCAGCCATAGAGAATTCAGAGGAGCTGTGGAGATTCCTCTTCCAGTTTGTTCAGTACTTGTCTTGAAGGGCAATGGTGCAGACATTTCCAAGCACTGCATTCCAGGAGCGTGACACCGTAGGGCGTCTGTAAGCTTTCGCAGAATGGAAAACAGTAAAATGCCGTATGGATTCCAACAGGACCCAGAATTGGAGGAGTTACTTACATATGAGCTATGTGAAGGTTTTACCTCTAAGTACATGCAAAGGGAACTCTTATCCTGGAGCATGACTTATAAGGTCTGCTTGATTAAGAGCTCAACATACCTGGTACAGAGGGCTCACTTTTATTTAACAGCATGACATATATTTGATTTTATTTAGTCTACAACGTACTCATAGCATGAGATGATTCTCAATATTTTTTGACATGGATTACATAATGTATCTTTTAAGGCATTAGCCTATGTCTGATTTATGGCATCCCTTTTTGGACCAAATTAATGGAAATTTCTCTTAAATTGTGCCTTTTTTGTCAGTTACCTTTTTGTGCGATGGATGAAAGCCGCGAACCATGAGATGGTTCAGAATTTCATTGAATAAATAACAAAACAACAAATTTTCAACAATAAATAAAACATAAATGAAAAATAAACATAAATGAGTAAATAAGGAAACAAATTTCTTTTGAAAATCAACCAATTAAAATTAAAACTTTAAGAACATATTTTGAAAAATTAAATGTGATAAAAACAACAAGAAAGTAAAATAGACCTGTTGAGTGGATTCTTCTATTTTTGGAATTTCGTACTCTCTGTGCGCGCAGCACAACCATCGTTTTCTACATTAACTCTTTGCACATTCCCGCAGAATTTCACATTCTGCACAAAAACTCGCAAAACTCTACAAATCTTCTTCAACAAAGTCAACATTTCCACGTGATACACTTTGTAAATTCAACACCCCAAGCTCTTTATAAATTCCAATTCTTACATCTTTGAATCAGTACCTAAATTCTGATTCTTGTCTTTTGAGGTCGATACCTAAATTTTGACTCTCTCCTTGGAATTGATACCTACATTTCAATTCTCTCATCTTCGAATTGATACCTACATTTCAATTCTCTCAGCTTTGAATTGACCTACATTTTAATTCTTATTTCCAAATCAATTCTATATTTCTGATTCGTTACCCTCGAGGTTGGTCCTTACATTCTGACCTTCCCTTTTAAGAATTGACCTACATTTCAATTCTCATTTCTGAATCAGTCCTACATTTCTGATTCATTTACATTTGAGGTTGGTCCTTACATTCCAACACTCACTTTTAAGGTTTGACATGTATTTCAATTCTCATTTTCACATTTCTAATTCATTACATTCGAGGTCGGTCCTTACATTCCGACACTCTCTTTTGAGAATTGACCTACATTTCAATTCTCATTTTCGAATCAGTCCTACATTTTTTATTCATTACATTCAAGGTCGATCCTTACATTTTGACACTCTCTTTTGAGAATTAACCTACATTTCAATTCTCATTTCCGAATCAGTTTTACATTTCTGATTCGTTACATTCGAGGTCGGTCCTTACATTCTGACACTCTCTTTTGAGAATTGACCTACATTTCAATTCTCATTTCCGAATCAGTCTTACATTTATGATTCATTATATTTGAGATTGGTCCTTACATTCACTCTCTTTTGATATTTGACACACATTTCAATTCTCATTTTCACATTTCTTATTTATTACATTCGAGGTCGGTCCTTACATTCTGTCACTCTCTTTTGAGAATTGACATACATTTCAATTCTCATTTTCACATTTCTGATTTATTACATTCAAGGTCAGTCCTTACATTCTGACTCTCTCTTTTGGAAATTCACATACATTTCAATTCTCATTTTCACAATTCTGATTCATTACATTTAAGGTCGGTCCTTACATTCTGACACTCTCTTTTGAGAAATGACATACGTTTTAATTCTCAGTCCTACATTTCTGATTCATTACATTCGAGATCAGTCTTTACATCCTGACTCTCTCTCTCTTTTTAAATTGATAACTAAATTTCAATTTCCACCTCGAGATCGGCACTTGCATACTGGTTCCCATCCTCTAGAGCATTCTAAAATTTCATAACTCAAAGTCCACTCTCCAATCCCCAGCGAGAGCCCTCACTTCTTGACTTAATCAAACACTCACATGCTAATTCCCCAGTAGAAACAAATCACATACACGACCCTACACATATTTCTGGGGCTGTTGACTTAGGTGTTTGTATTGGTTTCTGTTGATCTTGTTGGTCAATGCCAATACGCGTGGTGTGCTTGTCCAACACACCACACCTATTGGGGGTCCATTTGTTGACCTCACTTTTGATTGAGGTTTAGTTTTTCCTCTTTAGTAGCCTAAGATCTAGCCATAGGACTTTCCTATTGACTATTCTTAGAAAATTAGACATGGAACCCTCACCATTAGAAATTCTACTCAACTTGGAGTTCCACATATTAGTCCTAACCTCTGGCATTTAGTAGGTGTGATCATTATGGGAGAAACTCAAGATGACTCACACTTACGACTGCTGGACCTTAGGGTTGACCCTGGGTGTTGGTATAGGGCTAAGGCACTCACTTGCAATCAATTGCACTCATAATCACTCACTACCCTAAACCCAGAACTTCTAGGCTTTGGTCCCTTGATACTTTTGGAAGACTCCTGTAGGTGGTTCCCTAAACCCATTAGCCCTAGGCTAGGGATTAGCTAAGACCATTACATAGAGGACCCAAAATGGGTTTTTCATTGGTCCATGGCTTATTGATGGTGGTTGGCACTCCAACTCTACCAAGATACCCAACCTACCCTTTTGCCACTAAATTCCCCCCAAATCACCTAGATACCCTTGGGACTCCAAATTTGGCCAAAATCTTCAAATCTATCCAAAATACCCAACTTGATTCAAAAATCATTTCAAACACCTTGAAAACACCCAAACTACCCAAAATCCCCAAATTAGCCAAATTACCAAAATACCCCTCTATAGCCCAAAATTCCAAAAATTCCCAGAAATTCTCAATAAATCCCAAATATCCCCAATTTCATTTTTCTCAACAACCACATGACCCAGGTCAATTTGACCATCTTTAACCAAAACCCTCAAATTTGCTTTTAAGAGCCCAAATTTCCCCAAATTCAACTCAAAATGTTCATCAATTTGATATAGCCAAACTAAATGAAATACAAGCTTAATTGGTGTATAATTTGAACCCAATTTTGATTTAGGTCAAAACCCCAATTTTTACCATATGCCTAATCTCACCAAATTAAAACCATAGCTCACTCAATTGGCCACAGTTTGTGTTGAAAAATTTTCATAAAACCCCCATACATCAAAATTGACCTTTAATTGGCCTTGGTGAGATCTCAATTTCATTTGATTTCAACCTAAGTCCAAAAGCCCCAAATTTAGCCCCAAATTGGCTAAGTCCCCAAATTTCACCAAATTGATTACCTTAATCCCAAAATTGGCACCCAATTTATCTTAAAAACTTTTCATGAGGTTACCATTGACCTTTTTCAACAATCAATTTGTACTTAGCCCATGTCTAACCCAACATGCCCAAATTGACCAAATTTCAAAGATCCTTCAAATTGACCTACCAATTGAACTCAAAATCACTTCAACCCTTCACCAAAAATCTTCATAACAATCATCTACATAATGTTGATCAATTAATTGGGTCAAAGGACATGGCTAATCTAGCCCAAACCAAAGTTTTGGTCATTTGCACTCACTTGAACCCTTTCACCAAAAATTGCCTTAGCCATGTCTAAGCCACCAAAGTAATGTTTTTGCAGCCACCAAAACCTTCCTAAAGACCAGCTAAACCCTCCTAAAAGCACCATGAAAAGCTATGGACCAATGGATCCCCAAACTAAGGGATTTTACCCATTTTTGGACCTAACTTGAAATATCTCCAACATCATCACTTACTCTTCGGAGATAATCATCATTAGTCACCCCTGACTTACCCGAGCCAAGAGGACATGGCTAATCTAGCCCAAACCCAAGTTTTGGTCATTTGCACTCACTTGAACCCTATCACCAAAAATTATCTTAACCACGTCTAAGCCACCAAAGTAATGATTTCACAGCCACCAAAACCTTTCTAAAGACCAGGCTAAACCCTCCTAAAAGCACCATGACAAGCTATGGACCAATGGATTCCCAAATTAAGGGATTTTACCCATTTTTTGACCTAACTTGAAATATCTCCAACATCATCACTTAACCTTGGGAGATAATCATCATTAGTTGCCCCTGACTTCCCTGAGACAAGAGGTGACCAATGCCTGGCCGTCCAGCTACCTTAGTGGCTCGGAAATGGCCAAAACCATGACCAAGACAAAGGATTTTCACCCAATTCAAACCCAAAGGCCAAATCAGCCCAGCTACTCATTGGAGCTTCTCTGCCCTCCACATAAGCAACCAAATGCACCCCTCAATTGACCCTGGTAGCTAGCCTAATCCATTTTATTTAAACTTCCTCTCCATGGTAAGAGAGAGAGAGCTTCAAATTCTTTGGAGAGACTCTGTAAAACTTCTTCAGGAGCTTCCTGGAGACCTCTTGAGTATAACTAAACCTTTCTTAGCCACTCAAATCCATTGCTTGAGTTAAATTTTGGAGCTCAATTTCAAGGCTGAAACAGGACATCCTCCAAACCTCCACAAAATTCAAATTAATTTAACCCACACCATCCCAACATCAAGAGACAAAGATCCCCTAAAAAGTCCCATCATCCAACCACCCTAAGGTGGACCTCGACCAAACCCCCAAATCGGCCTTGATCGAATTTGGGTCTAGGCATTTCACCATGACCACAGGCTCCATCCCTAGGCTTCTCTCACCCACCTAAAGTTTCTACAAGCATCCAATCGAGGCTACCCCTCTTGGACCAAGGTTTTTAAAGTTAACCTAAACCGAGCTTCTTTTAATTATTCATGAATATAAAGTCAATTTAAGGGTTCATCAACCATATAGATGTGTTCTACTAGTCAATAAGAGTATTTTAAAAAAAACATTCACTCAATTTTGTTAAGAATCAAGTGAGATATTAGCATTTTAAAATGGACGGTTTTCGGGTCCAGTTCATTTGGGATGATGACCCATGACCATCAGATCGAGCGTGTATTGATCGGGTAACCCTGATTGCGTCAGACAGACAATGGTTCCACATAGACGGGAATAAGCTTGCTGGCAGTGCCAATGACATAGCAAAACGTGGCCTATTCAACCCGTACAAGGTTGACATGGATAAGTAGGAAAATAGGGGCCTTTTCTTATTTATTTAATCCCCAAAACGTCAAAAATACATAACTTTGCGTAGAAAAATCACAAAAATAAAATAAAAACACTCTCTTGCTCAGTAAATATAGGAGAACAACCTGGATAAAATTTCAAGTCCATTTGATGCACCAAATATTTTTAATTTATTAAAAACTATTTCGAATCATTTGATTATCCATACATATTGACATAACACCTTGGCTTGAAATTTTGGCATATTATAGCCTCTCTCAAGGGAAACATCCTCTGATTTTTCTAAAGTTAGAGGAGGTTCCCATACAGAGATTCATATTTTTTAGGTTTTTGCACATTATTTCCTTAAAATAATCATGAAAATTATCATATTGATTATAAAATTCTAAGAAAAATTTGGAAGGTCCACCATGACCAAAGAAGCTTTTGGAAATAATTTCATGGGTCAAGTCATTTAGAATGCACTTAAATTTTATAAAAACTAAATCACTAAGATAATTAATTTTGGAAAATATAAATATTTAAATGATTTGATTTTTAATCTCCACTGTGATTTATGATCCAAAGAACTTATCATTAAAATTTCAAAATATTTTGAGTTCATTTGACAACTTAAGTTGATTTTTAAAAATAAATACCACTTTTGGCATCTAAATGATTTTTAAATATTAAAATATAACTCAAAAAATTATGAAATTTAGTTTTTTTTAGTTCTCTGTGATCAGCGGTATTTTCTAAAAATAAAATGATATTTAAAATAAAAACTTGATTTTTAGCCTATTTTAAATTATTTAATAATTTAAAATTCATAAAAATCACAAAAATAATAAAACTCATGGAAATGTTCTAAATTGCTTCCTATTTCATAAAAATAACAAATATAATAAAACTCATGAAAATGTTCTAAATTGCTTTATAATCACTTACAAACAATTAGAGTATTTTTCCTAATTTTCTAAATAAAGATATTGAATTTCAAAGCTTAAAAATAATTTTTAAAGGCTAAAAATGATCACTAAAATAATTTCAATAAATCAAAGAAAAATATGAAAAATATAAAATTTGCTCCTTTGATCAGTAAAAAAAATCATAAAAATATGAAATTCGCTCCTCTCAGTTCTTTAACCTTAGAGTGACTTTTCAAAAAGACAAAACTTAATTTTGACCATTTAAAATATTTTTTTTATTAATTATTCCAGGAGTTAAAATAATTCTAATAAATCACAGAGAATTTAAAAAATTATGAAATTTGATCCAAAGTATTATCTAGTCTAGGTCTACCACTAGTAAAAATTTCAAGGGATTAGAATTTACCTTTGTCAAGTTAAGAATTTTCTTTGAAAAATTCTATTTTTGCATGAAAATAATTATATAAAATAAATTGAATTCTGAAAAATCATATTTTCTCCGCTGATGTCTTAACTGACTCATGAATGAGGTAGGATAAAAATTTCAAAGTCATTTGAATTGAATTTGACAAATTATGTCCCATGAATGAGGTAGGATAAAAATTTCAAAGTCATTTGAATTGAATTTGATAAATTATGAAACGCATGAATGAGGTAGGATAAAAATTTCAAAGTCATTTGAATTGAATTTGACAAATTATGAAGTATAGAGCCTTAGGGGCAAATGTGTAATTTTGGAAATTTTATCTTAATTAACATTTAGGCTTAATTCAAGGAGGAAAATGGGCAACCTCTGATCTTAATCAGTTTATTTGGATTTTTGAAACACAAGGGGTTAATTGTAATTATGAAGTGTTAGAGCCTTAGGGGCAAATGTGTAATTTTGGAAACCTTGCCTTAATTAACATTTAGGCTTAATTCATAAGGAGGGAAAATGGGTAACCTCAAATCTTAATCAATTCATTTCATTTTTGAAGCACAAAGGAGTTAATTGGTAGAAACCAGTCTCACTTTCTTAATCAAGTTAGTAAATTTCTAGATTATTAAAATTTGGAAGTTTATTAAAATTAAATGATCCTGGACTTAGGGGTATGACTTTTGTATTAAAATTTGGAAGTTTATTAAAATTAAATGATCTTGGACTTAGGGGTATAACTTTTGAAGTCCAATAATTATATATTATAATTAAATGATCTTGGACTTAGGGGTATGACTTTTGAAGTCAATAATTAATCAATTTAATACTCTATTTTGATTTCTAAATAGAATCCAAATCATGAATCATGACCACTTAAAGCTTAACCCTTTTCAAAACTAATTACATGCTCACTTAGGTCTTAAGGGCTTAGTTGTGACTTAGGCTAAATAAAAAATTGATTAAACAAGGATTAGAGAAATAAACATAACATAATCAAACATCCTTGAAACACCACTAAGCCCAATTAGGATTAAAAATTTGGCTAAGTGTTCAAATTACACTAACTTCCCCTTAAAGAGAATTCACTCACATAATCTTCAAATTGAATGATAAATAATAATTAACCTATTCTTAGGGATAATTAAGAAATTAATGTTCACTGAGCATTAAGGATATTTATAGGATGAATTATTAAGCAACATAATAAGTTCAAAAAGAGCTCGGGATTTTCCAACTGGCAGCGAGAGAGTAACATGGTCCTGCTTCTTTCTCTATATCTGTTGGATACCTCGGAGATCTACCAAACATAATATGTTTTGATTGGCAACATCATCCTTAGTTAAACTTCTAAAGGATCCGCCAATATATGACATAGGGTTAGGAAAGCTACCAAAACCTTACTTTTCCTGCTCTTCATAAACTGCCTTGACATGCATTTTAAGTTTCAGGTGGTGGAACGAGAAGACTCGCCAGCTACACTTTTACAGTTTTCAGCGTTGTCTTTCTTGTGCTTTCATACTGTGTTTCTCATACTGTACTTTTATAGATGCAAATTTGCATGCTAAACAACGATGTCACCCTGCATGAAAACTAAAACTATCAGGATAGCCACATAACCAAAACCAAAACTAAAATCAACCAAGATAAAATTCACCCCCACAACATTCAAAATATAAAACAACTCAAAATTTTACAAACACCACACAAAACTACAACTTCAACTAAATTAGGACATCTCTACTGGATGATTGGGAATCCTTTGGAGGAGGTAACCTACGGTTGCTAACGAGGTTTCTCGCGGTCTAAATGAAATTATGGAACTCATTAAGTTGAGATTAGTAAGCTCATTTTTACTAAGTGAATCCAATAGAAAATAGTGGTGCCAGAATGCGGGAACCGTAGGATTCTAACCAGTGTCGCTCTAATAAACTTTAATATGCCCCTATAAAATTCAAAGAACTTCAACCATAGGGCCACCTAATTTGACACTATAACTTGACACACTAGAAAACTCAAACTCGTCATGGCAGGATCTTGGAGCTAGCATGGTGGGCAACACGACCACCTTCAACAACAAAACATGTCTTCCCCAGCTAAACCAATCTTCCTTCCTTAGACTTAAACAACAAAGCCATAAGACTTTGAGGTTGCTTGCTTATGCAACGTAAATCCTCACCTTATATTTAGGCCTTTGTATAGCCCTATTGGAGGTTGCTTGCTTATGCAACGTAAATCCTCACCTTATCTTTAGGCCTTTGCATAGCCCTTGTCTTCCCCAGCTAAACCAATCTTTCTTCCTTAGACTTAAACAACAAAGCCATAGGACTTCAAAGGCACTTGCTTATGCAACGTAAATCCTCACCTTATCTTTAGGCCTTTGCATAGCCCTGTTATACATTTTGCTTATGCAACGTAAATCCTCACATTATCTTTAGGCCTTTGTATAGCCCTGCTATATAATATAGGCTTAAGTAACGTAAATACTCACCTTATCTTTAGGCTTTTGTACAGCCCTACTATCCAATATAAGCCCTAACTCATCTTAGGATTTTGAGGTTGTCGTTTGCCACGACCTAAATCCTCACATCTTTCAGGCTATTTATGTGATAGTTCCACACGAATGTAAGCCCTAACTAATAAAATTGGCCGGATGAAACACCTAAATATCTCTCCTCAAAACTGAAGCCAAACATTAGGATAGCTTGGGAAGCTAACTAATAAAATTGACATGATGAAACACCTAAATATTTCTCCTCAAAACTGAAGCCAAACATTAGGATAGCTTGGGAAGTTACCGAGGTTCTCCTCTGGATCCATGACATCCCCTAGTTCTTCTTCCTTTGGATTCTTCAATAATGCAGGAAGAAACACTTAAATATTTCTCCTCAAAATTGAAGCCAAACATTAGGATAGCTTGGGAAGTCACTGAGGTTCACCTCTGGATCCATGACATCCCCTAGTTCTTCTTTCTTTAGATTCTACAATAAAATAGGGTTCTCTTCTGGATCCATGACATCCCCTAGTTCTTCCTCCTTTGGATTCTACAATAAAATGGAGTTCTCCTCTGGATCCATGACATCCCCTAGTCCTTCTTCCTTTAGATTCTACAATAAAATAGTTCTCCTCTCGATTTATGACATCCCCTAGTTCTTCTTCCTTTGGATTCTACAATAAAATTGTTCTCCTCTAGATCCATGACATCCCCTAGTTCTTCCTTCTTTGGATTCTACAATAAAATGTTCCAAATTTGAACCAATCTCTTTCACACCTCTATGTCTGATTTCGTTGAAGAGTCCCACCCTTTGAAATTCCTTGAAGATAGTTCACACCTCTACGTACGATTTCATTGAAAAGTCCTACCCTTTGAAATCCCTTGAAGATAAAATTTCTTGATTTTTATCGAGAGTCTTCTTAGGTGACTTTGGTCATTTAAGATGTAATTAACTATATTTCATGATTTTTATCGAGAGTCTTCTTAGGTGACTTTGGTCATTTAAGATGTAATTAACTATGGGGCTTGCCCTTATAGAAAGCAAGTCCAAACCGAGCTTAAAATAAACCCTATTTAATCTTTTATATTAAATAGGGGAACTTGTCGGCAAATACAAAGATTTCACAGACCAAACAGATGTCATACTTTCCTTAGTTTATTTGATCGAGCCTCATCCTCAAGCTTTTTGTTTATCCTTCGGGATAGATACAGGATTTGAGGTACAGTGCTCTTTTATTTTAAACTATAAAAAATATGGGGTCAGTTTGATTTCATACTTCAACGTCCTTCCAAAGCGGGCGATGGGATTTTGATTCCGATCACCGACAGCTTCTTACAGGCAACTCCCCACAAACCCCACTTTTCCTCGCCGACACCACTCCAAACTCAGTGCTAGGAAGCCATTGAAGTAAGGTTGGGCATCCCTAGGCATAACCTTCTAATCACTTGCACCACTATTGCTTCAACTCTCCATTTAGGTAAGAAGTATCAACTAAACACTCAACTCCTCTCTATTTTTTCTTCTCTCAGGCAAAAATTCAAAGTTCTCACTTTAAGGGATGAGTTTTGGGGGCTTCTAATAAAAATATTTTGCTTAAAACCACTGTGGGTGTTTATCCCCACAAAATATAATTGTGGTTCCTAAGCACTGGATTCTGGCGCTTAGGTGTCAGACTTATCAAATTCTGGAGCTTATTCGCCAGGTTTGGCGCCTAGGTGCCAATGCTTGGGTAATCACCATTTCACCTTACATCAAATTTTCACATCCCAATCTCCTTCCAATCATTAAATTTGTGTATTTGTGTTTCCTCACATCGAGTAGGTCATGGTACTACATCTTATAGTCCAAAACAATAACAATCATAATAAATCTAGAAAGATAACTATGAGTTGCCTCCCACAAAACATTGGTTTAACATTATCAGCTCGACGCATCCAATATTTTACTCTGGTTGACCCAACATTAGGATCTCTTCATGCGAAGCTTGTTTCCACAAATATAAGGTTTTAGTCGATGTCCTTCCACTAGAGTTATTCATTTAGTTTTTAGATTTTTAATATCTAGAACACCAAAAGGATAGGCTTTTATCACAATAACCCCGACTACCTGGACTTATGTTTTTCGGGAAACAATTTCAATCAAGTATCATATAAAAAAGCTCTTGTCCAAGCTCAAATTATATTCTTAAAATCTTTCAATCATGCTAATTTTTCATCTTTTCCTTATAAATTATAACATTCTCAGAAGATTCATTGCTAATTTCTTTGAGCTTATTTAATTGCAATAATTGTTTCTCACTAGCTTCTTTCATGTTATAATTAAATTCCTTTTTCACCTAATAAGCCTTATGTTCTAATTCAATTAGTAAGTGATAAGCCCTTCCAAATATGAGCTTATGTGGTGTCATTCCTATAAAAGTTTTTTAAGCAGTCCTATAGGCCTATAATGCAGAATCAAGCATAGTAAACCAATCCTTCTTATTCGGATTTACAATCTTTTCCAATATGCCTATAATTTCAAAATTGGATTTTTCTGCTAAACTACTTGTTTGAGGTTGTAAGTTGTGGCAATTTGATGATGAATTCTATATTTCCTCAATAATGTTTCAATCGTAAAATTTTTAAAATGGCTTCCCCCATCTGTAATGATCACTCTTAGCATTCCAAATCTTGTAAAAATATTTTTCTTTAAGAATTTAACAACAATTTGAGCATCACAATGGGGAAAAATAAGAGCTTCAATCCATTTTGAAACATAATCCATAGCTAATAAAATGTATAATTTTCTCAAGATGGTACAAATAATCCCATAAAATATAAAACCCATACATAAAAATTTCAACTTCCAAGGTAAAATTTAATGACATTTCATTTCTCTTACAAATATTGCATACTCTTTGACATTTATTTCATGTTTTTACATAATTTTTAACATCCCTAAATATTGTAGGCTAGTAAAATTCAGATTTTAAGATCTTAAATGCAGTTTTATTCACTCCAAAATATCCTCGAAAATCATATTCATGACATTTTTTTAAGGATTTTCTTAGTTTATTCAAAAGATACTGATCCCTGGATACTGCTAATATGCACAGTACAACAATATATCAGATTACATTTCACTTATATTTCCTTACTTTCCAACAAAACCAAATACTTGATCCTGAAGAAAAATAAGGATTTAAATTTTAATTTATATATATTGTATACTACGCAAGTATACATATCGTTATCAAGTAATATGAGACTATTTTATTAAGACCTGAATATCAAACCCACAGGGAGAATACGCAATATGCACTATTGAACAAGAAACTTTTTATTTTTAATAAAAAGATAATTATCTAAATTAAAGATGATTTTTGAAGTAATGAAAATTTAAATATTTTTGGTATTTTCAATATTTTGATAGAACAATAACAATTTAAAAAGATAACTAGAGTTTTTGTAGAAGCAAAACACTAAATATGAAAATATTTTTCATCTTATTTTGAATCAACAATAAGTATAGGAATTCTGTTGTGGAAGCAGACAAATTGTGTTGTGTCAAATAGGAGCAATAATATTCTTTACCCTTACTAGAGATGCTCTAAAGAACATTGACTAATTTATATTTTGAATAGTTCTGAAGACCGGCTAGGCAGGGAAGATACTAGCTCTCACTCTAGAGTTCCCTAACTTGGGGGCTAAAATCTCGTATGAGAACCTAAAACAATAAACCAAAGTCCTCTAACTCTACACCCTTGCAAGAATATTTCCCTATTCATTTGCACTCAATTTAATGAACTATATCCTCATTCATACAACCTCATGTGATTTTTTCCAATTGTTGACTGAGACAATACTAACCTGATTCTTACATGTTCTCATAACAAATTTTAACATCTGGATTGGCCAAATCAAGAAGTAAATGAAGTGCATGGATTTAAATCATTCAACTTCTTCCATTATTGAAGATCAATACTTTCCACAACTTCTATCCAAAACTTAATTACTTGTCATTTTAAGAAGAAAGATAAAGAAAACTATTCAAAATCCATGGAGACAACAAAACCACACTTTAGTTTAAAAGAAGAAATCATTGTCAAACCAACAACAAGTCTCAATTAAAATCAAAAGTAGTCTCAAAACAAAAAGATAAAAACTTATCACTAGTCTTCCACCAAACTCTTTAAGTTCCTTTAATTTTCTTCTCTTTACAATCACTCAAAAATAAAATAACAAAAAGGATAAAATAAAAGTAAAAGTGGTGGCTAAAAATCTCTTCGAACTAACTCTCCAAATGAGAACTTTCAAAACTTTCCAATACTTTTAGGGCTCATACTTTTTAGAACCTTTTTAAAAATCTTTGCTATATACTCTCTTCTTTTTCTTATAATTTTCCAAAATGTGCCTTGGTTTCTCTTCAAAATATGTTTAGATTTGATGTATTGCCCTAATAGATGCATCCTTTCGTGATAATTTTTGTCCATGGTTGTTATAACCACCTGTTAAGCTAATGGGTGCCTCAAGAACCTCTTTAAAATTCACAGAAACCAAATTTACTCGTACATTAACTACCACTGACACTTAAGCATGGGGCCTCTAGCGCTTAGGCGTGACCTTCTCTATTTAACCGGCGCTTAATTTCCGGATTTGACGCTTAGGTGCCAAAACTCTTTTGCACATTTTTCACCTTTTTACTCCAAATTTGATCCTTTTTCACTCTTTTAAGCATTTTTCACCTTTTTTACCTGTATCTGTAAGAAAAACACAAAAATACCTTCCATTACAGTGTAATATCTCAAAAATATGTATATAAAAATGTGACTAAAAATACTATATATTTTAGGTGTATCAAAATCACCCAAACATAAAATGTTACTTGTCCTCAAGTTATACTCGAATCGTTAAAAACTAAATATGTATGATATGTATATCAGTTTCCTTAGGAGTTACTAAAATTTTGATTTAGAAATATAGCAGTCTAATTTAGAAAAAATATTCAGTAAATGAGACCAACTTAATGTTTAAAAATTCTTAATGTTAAGAAAGATGAAAATATGAGTTTCTATCTAATTCAAAAATATATTGTAGATTTTCCAAATTTAGAATTTAGTTCTTTTATTATCTCCACTTAAAAATTTTCATTAAAAATAATTTTACTTACTATATTATATCTATAAGCTTAAGAGTTTCTCAAGTCTTATACTTTAAAAAGATCAAATGTAGAACCAATTTTTGATTAGGCAAAAATCCTCAAGCTTCTCCTTCCTAATTTTTTTCTCTTTTTCTTTTCCTTTTTCTTTTTCTTTTTCTTTTTCTTTTCTTTCTCTTTTTCTTTTCTTTTTCTTTCTTTCTTTTTTTTTTCTTTTCTTTTTTTTTTCAGGCAAGGATTTCTATATCTGGATAGGCCTTTAATGATTTTGAATTCCACATCTCCTTTCCTAAAGCAAAGTCTTGATATTAGTCTTATACTTATAAATATAATAAAAGTTTTGAAAATTATTTTAATAAAATAAATGTAAGTGTTAAAAATAAAAGTCTAAATTATCTAAATTTTTCAAAAATACAATTTTTCTTACTAAAGATAGTTACTTATATTAATCATTTTCTCATCTAAAACTTTTGAACTTAAAGTTTTACTTCATTACTAAAAATTTTAACTAAATTCTCTTACTTATTTCTAAAATCAAATTTTACTTCCCTAATATCACTTCATATACATAATCAAGTTTTTTTTTTCAAATCAAATTTGCTTGTAGCACATTTGAGAACAAATAAAATTTCAATTTAAAAAATTTTTTTTCATCCCCCCAAACATAAATTTTTAAGAGATTAAATAGTTTAGCATCAGATATATATAAGCAGGAATGAAAATTTAAAATAACATACTAACATGAATTATTAAACGCTAATGATACAAATATACAACTACAAACATGAGTAAAATTAAATTTTGATCAAATTTTTTATATTTCCATTTCAATTTAACATGTAGAGATTCAATAAACTTCTAAGCAGTGGGTAGAAATATAAAAGAAAACTAACAGACTAAGTTGATTTCACGATCTCAGCATAAAAACAAACAAACTAACATGACAAAAGAAAAATACAGGGTAGCAGTTTCAGAAATTTAAATTTAAGATCTAAGTTTGCTAGACTTTTAACCTTATTAATGACATAGAATCAAGTTCAATCCTAATCTAACTAAAACAATATTAAACACACATCAACAATTACTATCCTAGAATGTTAAAATAGGCCACTAACAAAACACAACATCACAATAACAATATACAAGGTCCGAAACATAACATAGTACATAGTCCAAATCAACACAAAATAAATGTAGCGGTACTACATCACATAGTGTTCAACATAGAAAAACTTATAAATATCTCAATCCTACACCTCATCCTCAGAATCACCTCTATACCACTTTTCTACAGGCTCCTAATCAAGATATCAAGGATATAGAGGAAATTGTGCTCCCGGGTCACCTCTAATCAGGCTCTCCAAAGATGAGTGGAATTTCTCTTCACTCTTTCTCCTATCATAACTATTAGTATGATTAGCAAAACGCTTTAAATTTTGCATCTTATCTGAGATAAAATTAATATTATCCATCATCTTCTGTAATAACTCATCTCGGGTTTTTGTAGACTCACCTTGAGATGTAGAAGCACGTGAGGTAGATGGTCTAGATGTAGAAGCAGCAGAGGTAGAAGCAGCAGACGTCTCCATTCCATAGCTTTGGAAAATCCTCCTCTCTAGAGAAAAATTGAATGCTCAAAATAAGTCTTCGCATTCACCTTAGTGATGGACTTTAGAGGTAATAACACTTCCTCTCAGCTATCATATTTAACTTCAGCCTACTAACACAATGAAAAAATCAAGGTAGCAAATCCCAGATCTGCAGTTGTAACAACTGTAGCAAAATTGATGATAGTCTTACAGATCAAAGCTCCAATGTTGATGAGCTTTCCCTCTTGAATACAATAGTTCAACGTCGCTCTAAAAATGAAATAGTGTCAGGCTTTTAAAGGTGCACTTAACTTTGAAGTCAGGAAGTTAACTCTCCTTTCATTAGTTATCTTCCAAAGTCCTCTCCCAACAATCAAGTAAGAAATAATCTCGTCTAATTCTGCTTCAATAGGACTATAATTTGCAAAAAAACAACATGGATCGGGTGGTAAATGGTAAAATAAGTTAATTACCTCTTACAAAAACGGCATCAACTTCCCTCGAACCATGACACAATTTTCTTCAGCTTCAGAGAGATTTTCATAGAACTGTCTCGTAATAGATATAACTGCAACAACAGAGAAACAATAGAATTGTTTCCACAGTTGGCAAATAATTAAATCTTCCATGTTTCCACCCGGACTTCTAAAACATCGATCTATAATCAGCTTGCATGACTGTAACACATCACTATACCAATCTTGAGCTTTTGAACTAACAAATTTACTCAAATCAAAAGGGGCTTTGCCTTTGCTCCTCTTCATTCTTGGTGCCATTCTACGAATTTGATAAATTCCAACAATAACTTCAAAAATTAAGTTTAAATTACTAAACTAAACTTCCAAAAGCACAAAAAAAACTTCCCATGTAATTTCCATAGATTTTTCTCAATTTTTTTACCATGAATAGTGAATTTTCAAATTTCTCCAAATGTGCTCAAAACACATGATGAAATTCAAAACTTTTTACATAGAAGTAATGCTCTTACCTCAAAGAACTTGGATATAACAAGTTTCAATTGATTCCACCAAGAAATCTTCACTTTAGATATGCCTTAGCCCTCAAAAATTGCAAACTCGAGAGGAAGAGGGTGACGGTGGTGTTAAAAATGGCAATTTTTGGCTCAAAAATTAACTTTTAACCGTTCACAAACCGATTTTTGTGAACCGGCGCTTAAGCGCGGGTTAGTGGCGCTTAGGCGCCTGCCTCTCAGGTTTGCTCGCGCTTAAGCGCGAGATGTTGCACTTAGGCACCAATGCACGATTTTTAAAAAATTCAAATTAAAGTAAAATGCACTATTTGCCTAAGTAAACCACCCCTAAATGGTCTCATAGCACTTCAATGACTATTTTCAACTTCCTGTAACTCTCCTTTATATCAAAATTCTCCTTAATAACTATTTCAAATTTAGGCTAAAACAACACTAAATTTCACACAAATAAACTTATATTAATTCACAAACGAGCACAAGTACATTTAAACACTTAGTTCTCATTCCAAATAGTCTTGGATGAGAAAATTTTCCTAAGTACAAAAACTTAACAATCTTTCACAATTAAACACCTAAGTAACACTAAAACTAAAAGCAAGTCGTAAACACTAAAACACTTAAAGACAACGACTTCAAACACACAAAAACATAACTTCAAACATAGAACTTAATTCAATTTTTCATTAGAATTGTGCACTTTGACGAATGAATTTCTTCCTCATGGTCTCCTCCTTCTTCAAATACATCTCCCATGAAGACATCATCTTAAAATCTCTCTCTCTCTTAGACTTTAGGTCTAGAAATGATATAGGGTGAAATTCCTTAACTAAACCCTTCTATTTATAGGCCTAAATCCTTCCAATAACTCCTAACACGTTTATGAACTGCCTTGGCACATTTTTTCAAACTTTTAGGCAGTTTTCCCTTCTAGAATATTAATTTTGCACATGTTTTTAAAGTTCTGTGCTTAAGCACAAGATTTCGCGCTTAAGCGCCAGTGCGCATTTTCGCACTAGTCAACTTAACGCCCAAATTCTCATTTTAACATGTCTAGATCACTAAATAAAGTCTTAAAATTAATACTAACACATAATAGTCTCAGAATACTACCCAAAATTTTCTTAATCACACATAAAACAACAATCAAAATAACAACACAATGATAATTATGGGTTGCCTCCCACAAAGCGCTTGTTTTTATGTCTTCAGCCCGATGTAAACAGTGCTTACTCTGGTTGACCCAACATCATTCCATCATTAAACTTATGGTGATCCCCTATAAAATAAGGTTTCATTCTATGTCCATTAACTTTAAATATTTTCTCAGACTTAGGATTTTTAATATCCATAGCTCCATAAGGATAAACTTTAATCACATAAATGGGCCCATCCACCACGACTTAAGTTTGCCTGGAAATAATCTTAACCTTGAATTATATAGAAAAACTTGTTTCCCTAGCTGAAAATTTTTAGTAAGAATCCTTCGATCATGCCACATCGTCATCTTTTCTTTATAAATTTTGGCAGTTTCATAAGATTCATTCCTTATCTCTTCAAGCTCATTTAATTGCAACAATCTTTTCTCACCAGCCAAATTATAATCAAACTCTTTAATTGTCCAATATGCCTTATGCTCAAGTTCAACTG
This sequence comes from Phalaenopsis hybrid cultivar, assembly GCA_002079205.1. Lineage (NCBI taxonomy): Eukaryota > Viridiplantae > Streptophyta > Magnoliopsida > Asparagales > Orchidaceae > Phalaenopsis > Phalaenopsis hybrid cultivar. Next base: position 193,998 of record JXCR01140896.1, read on the forward strand.
GTAAAGACAAGCTTTTCCAAATATTAGCCTATATGGCGACATTCCTATTGGAGTTCTGTATGCAATCCTACAAGAACACAAAGCATAGTCAAGTTTGACTTACCAATACATTTTTATTGGATTCACAGATATTTCCATAATTCTTTTAATGTCCCGATTGGATAATTCAGCCAAACCACTTATCTGAGGATGATAAGAAGTAGCAATCCTATGATTTATAAGATATTTCCTTAATAACTTTTTCATTATGACATTTCTGAAATGACTTCCCTCATCAGTAATGATAACTCTCGACATCCTAAATCTATAAAATATGTTCATTTTCAAAAATTTTGCAACACTTTGAGCATCACATGGAGGTAAAGCAACAACTTCTATCCATTTGGATACATAGTCTACTGCTAACAGATTATATAAATTTCCAAAAGATAGTATAAATGGTCCCATGAAATCTAATCCCCAAACATCAAATATTTCATCTTCTACCATATAATTGAGGGGCATCTCATTTCTACTAGAAATATTGCCTACAAATTGACATTTATCACAAGTTTTTATATAACCATTAACATCCCTAAAAATTGTAGGCCAATAGAATCCATATTGTAAAATTTCGTATGTTATTTTATCAACACCAAAATGTCCGCCAAAATCAGAATTATGACATTTTTGGATAATCTCGTAAGCTTCTTCTAATGGTACACATCTTCGAATAATCAGATCTTTTCCTTGTTTATATAAAAATGGGTCATCCTAAAAATAAGTCTTAGCTTCACAAATAAATTTCCTTTTCTGTTGGTATGTCATTCCATAAGGGATAATATCACTAACAATAAATTTCACAATGTCGGCATACCACGGAACACGCCACTCATTAATAGAACAATTTTTCATCTGAAAAATGTTCATTAATTTCATTTTCAAAATAGAGTGAGTTTTCTAATTCAAGCCTGGACAAATGATCAACAATTTAATTTTCAATCCCCTTCTGATCTACTATTACAAAATCAAATTCTTGCAAAAGAAGAATTCATCTTATAAATCTATTTTTAGCATCCTTCTTTTTCATTAAATACTTAATAGCATAATGATTTGTGTGCACTACACAATGAGCTCAAATTAAATATGATTTAAATTTATCAAAAATATATACTATTGTTAATAATTCTTTTTCAGTTGTTGTATAATTAATTTGAGTTTCATTAAGAGTTTTACTAGCATAGTAAATAACTTTAAAAATTTTATCATATCTTTGTCCTAAAACAGCTCCAATAGCATAATCACTAGCATCACACATTAATTTAAAAGACTTTTCTGAGTTTGGTGAAACTATAATTGGTGGAGTGATTAGTTTTTCTTTTAATAACTTAAAAGCTTTTAGATATTCCTCATCCAAATTAAAAAATGCATCTTTCTCTAGTAATTGGCATAAAGGCTTAGTAATCTTTGAAAAGTCTTTAATATATCATCTGTAGAATCTAGCATGTCCTAAAAAACTCTTAATTTCCCTTACATTTGTTGGATAAGGGAAATTGATGATCACTTGAATTTTAGCAGGATCTACTTCCATACAATTTTTTGATATTTGATGTCCTAATACAATTCTTCCTACTACCATAAATTGACATTTTTCCCAGTTAAGGACTAAATTTGTTTCTTCACATCGCTTAAGAACTTTCGATAAATGTTCTAAACATGAGTCAAATGAAGTTCCAAACACTGAAAAGTCAACCAAGAATACTTTAATCCCTTTTTCAATTAAATCACAAAACAATATCATCATACATCTTTGAAATGTAGCAGGGGCATTACATAAACCAAAGGGCATTCTTCTAAAAGCAAAAGCACCATAAGGATTGGTAAACGTTATTTTCTCTTGATCCTCAGGAGATATTTGAATTTAGTGATAACCAGTATATCCATCCAGAAAACAAAAGTATTTATGCCCAGCTAGTCTATCCAGCATTTGATCTAGAGCAAAAAATGATATTTCCTAGTGGCAAGATTTAATTTTCTATAATCAATACATATTTATCACCTTAGTGACAATATTTAATTTTATATAATCAATGCATATTCACCACCCTGTAACTTCTCTAGTAGGTATTAACTCATTATGTTCATTTACAGTTACAGTTACTCCTCTTTTCTTAGGAATGCAATGAATTGAAATAACCAATACACTATCTGAAATAGGGTAGATAATTCCAGCATCTAACCACTTTAAAATTTCTTTCTTTACAACTTCTTTCATAACAAGATTTAATCTCCTTTGCAGATCAGCCCTGGGTTTGCAGTTCACTTCCATATGAATTCTATGCATACAAATTGAAGTACTGATTTCGTTAATATTAAGAATTATTCATCCAAAGGCTATCTTAAAATTTTTCATAATTTTCATCAACCTTTCTTCTTCCATCGTTAATTTTGAGGAAATTATAACTGGTAAAGTAGGAATCCCCTAAAAAGACATATTTTAAATAATCAGGATGTAACTTCAACTCCAGTTCTAGAGGTTTTTCAATAGATGGAAAAAATGATTTATCTTTGTCTATCGTGTCCAAAACTTCAAAACTTTCTCGAACATAGTTTGAAGTTTACTTAAAAAGATCTTCACATTGATTTATTTCTACTTCATGCTCGTGTTCCAAATATTTTTCATCAGATTTTTCTTCATAAGTAGTTTTAAAATGACATTCACTTAGATATCTTATAACATCCATCCTATAGCACTCATTATATTTACCTTTTGCAGGGTATCTCATTGATTTTGAAATATTAAAAGTAAAAGTTTGATCATTTATGTGCATTGTTAATTCAACTTTTTGCACATCTATCATTGCACTTCCTGTGGCTAGGAAAGGTCTCCCAAAAATGATAGGTATCTCATTATCTTCCTCCATTTCTAGCACAATGAAATCAACATGAAACTTAAATTGATCAACTTTCACTAGGACATCTTCTATAACTCTTTTAGGGTATGTTATCGAACGATCTGCTAAATGCAAAGTTACAGTAGTAGGGGTTTTTTTTTCTAATCCCAATTTTTTAAATGTTGATAATGGCATAAGGTTAATGCTTGCACCTAAATCACATAAAGCTTTCCCACAAAATCTGTCCTCTATTGCACATGGAATTGTAAAGCTACCAGGATCTTTAAGATTTTTAGGAAGCTTCTTCTGAATTATCGCACTGCACTCCTCACCAAATGCAACAGTCTCATTATCTTCAAACTTCCTTTTCCTATTGAGAATATCCTTCATAAACTTTACATACTTGACATTTATTCTAAGGCTTCAGCAAATGGAATATTGATTGTAAGCTTCTTAAATATTTCCAAAAACGTTTGTTCTAAGGCTTCAGCAAATGGAATATTATTTGTAAGCTTCTTGAATATTTCTAGAAATTTTGAAAATTGTTTATCCAACTTCTGTTGATGAAGTCTCTAAGGAAATGAAGGTGGTGGTTTTTCCAAATCAATTTCTAGTGGAGAAATAGGTCTCTCAAAATCTTTTGGAGCATCCTCTTTTGATTATTCAATTTCTTCTCTCTCTACTTCAATTTCTTTTTGAACCCAACCTTCCAACTCTCTTCTACTTCTAAGTTGAACGGCTTTTACTTGTTCTTTATTCTGGTCTTTTAGTTTCGATTCAGTATTACTAGGAAGTGTTCCTTGGGATCTATTACTTAATGAATTTGCTATTTGCCCATGTTGATTCTCAATATTTCTAATTGTAGCTCCTTGACTTTGTAGTTGATTTTCTATTTGTAACACCACTTCTTCTATAGACAACTTCTTCTCCTTAAACTGTCTATTACTGTTAAAACTTAGAGGATAAGTAGATCTATAATTATTCTTCCCTTCGTTTTTCCAGATTCCCAATGGGTTTCCTTGGTTGTTCCCCCATTGTTGATTATTACCACCTGAATTGTTATTCAAGTTAAAGTTGGGATGGTTCTTCCAACCTGGGTTATAATAATTTGAATATGGGTTATTCTGCTTATTAATTATGGCATTCAAAATTTCTAATGATGCTTGAGAATCTACCATTTAGCTTAATGAATTCTCTTCAATCATGGAAATTGGTTGAAAAAAAATTCATTCCAAATTAGTCTAACTTCCTTGAAATGCAGTAACTTCATTTGTTAACATGGTAAATGCATCAATTTCATGAATATTGACTACTTTCTTAAGATTTACCCTCTCAGAAGGCCATTAAAAATTATTGGTAGTCATTTCTTCATTTAAAGCATAAGCGTCATGAAATGGTTTTAAGATCAATGAACCATCAACAACGCCATTGATAATTGATCTAAGAGATACAACGAATACATCAATAAAAGTTTGAATTATTAACCAATCTGGTATAGCATGGTGTGGACACTTTCTTAAGAGTTTTTAAAATATTTCTCATGCTTCATAAAGAGATTCCCCTTCAAATTCATTAAAAGATGTAATATCATTTCTAAGCTTTGCAATTTTTGATGGTGGAAAATATTTAGTAAAGAATTTTTGTTCTAAATCACCCCAAGTTCTGATAGATCTAGGTGATAACAAATTCAACCACATCTTAGCTTTATCCCTCAGTGAGAAAGGAAATAACCTATGTCTTTTGGCATCATCTGATACACCATATTTAAATGCAGCGCACAATTCTAGAAAAATGATAAGATGTAAATTTGGATCTTCAGTTGGTGATCCCCCAAACTGATTATTTGATACCATTTGGTGGTTTAAGCTCAAATGAATTAGCCACTACATTAGGTTTTTGAATACTACAATAAAGTTCATCTAGTTTAAGCTCAAATGAATTAGCCACAATAGTAGGTTTTTGAATACTACAATGAAGTTCATCTACTCCACTATAGTAGGTTTTTGAATACTACAATGAAGTTCATCTACTGTAGGGTTGACATAATCTCTTGAAGGTCTAAACTCTTGATAAATTTCAGCATCTTGATTTTTGCTAGGACAGGATCTGATGTTCATTTTCTAGTCTGTCAGTCCGGGTCTTTTCTCTATTTTGCGTAATACATTTTCCAGTGCTTTTGATTTGAGAGCGAATTCGGGTCTTCCTTAGCCAACATGCTTTGAAGAGGAAGTATAGTCAGAGTTCATTTCACCCCCGCTCAAGACCTCCCCCCTCTCTGGCTTTCTTTTTGGTCTGTCATTTCTGTAATTTTTTTGAATTTTTCAAAATTTATAAAATTTTTGGTTTTTCTGACTTTTCTAATAGTTCTTTCTTATCAGAATCGTAGGGCACTAGTCCTTCAGGACCTGAACTACACATACACTAACATATAATAAAATAAAATAAAATAAAATAAACTAAATAAGATAAGATAAGATAACTTATAGTTTAAACAAGACTTTCTAAAAATAGAAATTTGGTTTTAAAATCAATTTCTCCCCGATAACGGCGCAAAAAAACTTGATCCCTGGATACTGCTAATATGCACAGTACAACGATAATTCAGATTATATTTTTACTTATATTTGCTTACTTTGCAACAAAACAAAAATCTTAATCCTGAAGAAAAATAAGATTTTAAATTTTAATTTATATATATTTGGATACTAAGCAAGTATACGTATCATTATCAAGTAATATAGGACTTTTTGATTAAGACATGAATATCGAACCCACAGGGAGAATACACAATATGCACTAATGAACAATAAACTTTCTATTTTTAATAGAAAGATAATTATCTAATCTAAATATGATTTTTGCAGTAATGAAAATTTAAATATTTTTGGTATTTTCAATATTTTGATAGAATATTAACAATTTAAAAAGATAACTAAAGTTTTCGTAGAAGAAAAGCACTAAATATGAAAATATCTTTCTTCTTGTTATGAATCAGTAATAAGTATAGGAATTATGTTGTGAAAGTATGCAAATTGTGCTGTGCCAAATTGGAGCAATAATATTCTTTACCTTACTATAGATGTTATGAAGAACATTGGCTAATTTAAAGTTTGAATAGTTCTGAAGACAGGCTAGGCAAGGAAGATATTATCTCTCACTCTAGAGTTCTCTTGATTCCCTTCACCTGGGGGCTAACATCTCGTATCAGAAGCTAAAACAATAAACCAAGTTAGGCGCTTTAACGTGTCACTTTAAATCCTCTAACTCTACACCCTTCAATGAATATTTCCCTTTTTATTTTCACTCAGTCATATGAATTACATTCTCATTCATACAACCTCATGTGATTCTTTCCAATTGTTGACTGACAATTCCAGCCTGGCTCTTACATGTTCTCACAACAAATTTTAACATCTAGATTGGCCAAATCAAGAAGTAAATGAAGACATGGATTTAAATTATCACAACTTCTTCTAACATTAAAGATCAATACTCTCCATAACTTTCATCCAACACTTTTAATCATGTTCTCACAACAAATTTTAACATCTGGATTGGCCAAATCAAGAAGTAAATGAAGTGCATTGATTTAAATCATCACAACTTCTTCGAACATTAAAGATCAATACTCTCCACAACTTCCATCCAAAACTAAAATCAATATAATTTCTTCCATCATTAAATATCAATACATTCCACAACTTCTATCCAAAACTTACTTACTTATCATTTTAAGAAGAAAGATAAAGAAAATAACTCAGAAACCATGGAGAAAACAAAACCACACTTTAGTTTAAAAGAAAAAATCATTGTCAAACCGACAACAAGTCTCAATTAAAACAAAAAGTAGTCTCAAAATAAAAAGATAAAAACTTATCTCAAGTCTTCCACCAAACTCTCCAAGTTCCTTTGATTCTCTTCTCTTTAAAATCACTCAAAATAAAATAACAGAAAGGATTAAATAAAAGTAAAAGTGGTGTCTTAAAATCTCTCTGAACTAACTCTTCAAATGAAAACTTTCAAAACTTTTCAATACTTTCAGGACTCACACTTTTTCAGACCTTTTCAGAACTCTTTCTATGTCCTCTCTTATTTTTTTTATAATTTCTAGTAGGTGCCTTGGTTTCTCTTTAAAATTTATCTAGATTCGATGTATTTCCACAAAGAATGCATCCTTTCAAGATAATTTTCGTCCATGGTGGTGATAGCGTCCTATTAAGCCAATGGTGGCTCAGAAACCTATTCAAAATTTGCAAAAACTGAATTTACTCATCCAATAACTGCCACTAGAATTTAAGCGTGGGGCCTCTGGTACTTAGGCGCGGCCTTCTCTGTTTAACCGACACTTGAGTGTTGGATCTAGCGCTTAGGCGCCAAAACTCTTTTGCATATTTTTCACCTTTTAGCTCCAAATTTGATCCTTTTTCACTCCTTTAAGCATTTTTCACCTTTTTACCTATATCTACAAGAAAAAACACAAAAATACCTTCCATTAAAGCACAATATCTCAAAAATAGATATAAAAATGTGTCTAAAAACACTATATATGTTTTAGGTTTATCACAAACACATCTTTTAATCACAAAGTCCTTACATTTCTTATATAAATAAGGTCATCCCAAAAGTATAATATAGTGTCGTACATGAAATTTTTCATTTGGCGGCTGTCTATTATGTAAGGTAAAATATTACTAACACAGTAGTTAACTATATCAACAAACAATGGAGTACACCACTCAGAAACAGAGTATAATCATTCATCAGGAAAATTTTTATTTGTGTAAATATCATTATTGCCATAAATTTCCTATTCCGGCCTTGATAAATGATTCGTGATTTTATTATTAACACCTTTCCTATCTACTACTTGAAAATTAAATTGATGCATAAAAAGGACCCATCTAATTAATCGTGGTTTCGAATCCTTCTTCAACATAAAATATTTAATAGCAGAATGATTAATATGCAGAACACTTTTTTGCCCCAATGAGATAAGGTCTAAATTTATCAAGAGCATATACAATCGATAATAATTCATTTTCAGTTGTAGTATAAATAATTTGTGCTTCATTAATGGTTTACTGACATATTATATAACTTTTAAAATTTTATCATATTTTTGCCCTAATATTGCCTTAATAGCATAATCACTTTCATCACACAATAATTCAAATGACTTTTCCCATTCAAGTGAAACAATAATAGGTGTAAGGAGTATTTATCCTTTAATAAATTGAAAGCATTTAGGCATTCCTCATTAAAATAAAAAAATTGTTTCTTTTTTGAAAAGTTGGCATAGAGGCTTAGCAATTTTTGAAAAGCCTTTAATATTGTGCTAACTTGACCCACAGTTACACAATTATTTAATTTTAGAGATACGATCAAATGCTTCACCTAATTTTTATTTAGCGATTAGCGTGCAAAATTAAGAATTATATAAAGATGATAAAAAGGATTTACACACTAGGGTTACTACGCAAGTATACGTATCATTTCAAGTAATATAATAATTTATTTAAAATCCCTAGTATCGATCCCATGGGGAAAAACCAAAACTTTTATAAAATTAACTTTATTAAAACCTACTATTAACTGCAGAAAAACTGATATAGGAAATTATTGTAGGTTTTTGAGAAATATCTAATCTTATAGAATTAAAGGAATGCTAGTATGCTAAGAAAATGTGAGACAAGTTAAAAAAGTTTTGAAATGCAAAGTTACCTCTACTGAAGCCACTAATGTATGAAGAGTTCAAATTTGTATAAAACATCCTTCCCCGTGCAATGAGTTTATAATTAGTGTACGAAAATAGTTTTAAAATATAACTAAGGTATTGTGTCAAATAGGAGCAATTCTATTCTTTACACTTAGTTAAGTGTATAAAGAACATTGGCTAATGCATAGTTTGGTACCAAAACCCGTCATTAGGCTAGGAAGATATTATCTCTCATTCTAGATTTCCTACTTCCCCTCCCCGAAGGGCTAACTTCTGGCTTTAGTTTCCAAACATCAGAAATAAATTGGGGATTTTAGTCTTCCACCCTAAAATCTCCTATTCTACGCTAATCAAAACTTATTTCCCTATTAATTTGCACTTAAATTCAAGAAATACATTCTCATCCACAAGACTAAATGTGATACTTACTTTATTGAAACTTAGCTCATTTCGTTCCACTACATTTTACAACAGATTTTAACAAATCAATTGGTCAGGTTGACAAGTAAATGAAACATAGAATTTAAATAATCATAATTTATGTAATTTTAAAAGCACTTCTACTAAACTACATTCCTACAAAAAATTATCCTCATTGCATGGAGAAAGACAAAGAAAACAACTCGGATTTCATGGGAAAGAAACAACAACACATGGATTCATAGATAAATAAAAGTTTACAAGACAAGACAAAGTAAAATAAATAAAGTACACAACTTATCTTAAACTCTTTCCAAAGAAATCCTTCAAGTTCCCTTGAATCACTCACTCTCTTTACAATTCACTCCATACTTACTTGGAGTCTATAATGAAGAAGATATCTCTCACTTCTCCTCTTCTCCTCCTAAGCCACAGCAAGCCTCCAAGACTTTCTCTTCTCTAGGAAGATTCCATTTCTTTAAAAAAAAGACTCCCTTTTCTTTCTCCCAAAAGTCTCACTTTTGAATCTCTAGAAGTCTCTTTAAATAAAGCCTTCAAAATCCACAAGAGTCTCTTAAAACATTCCTTCAAAATTTTTCCAAATTCAATGACTCTTCTAGATAACTGTCACTAGAGCCTATGTGCTGGATCCTGCAGCCTAGGCACCATGCTCTCGGTTGTGTGGCACAAAGGTGTCAGATCAACATAAGCCTTTTTGATTCATTTGACTCCAATTTGCTCCATTTCTGCTCCATTTGCTCCATTTACTCCATTTATTGCACCTACAACGCAAAACACCAAAAATACCTTTCATTAAAGCGCAATATCATTAAAAATAGGCATTAAATGTACAAATAAAAGAAACATATTTTAGGCATGTCAAAATTTATCAAACTTAATTGTTACTTGTCCTCACGTAACTTATTACTTTTGAAAAATATGTTAACATGTTTTAATATGTGGTAGTGGGTTTCATTAAAGACTACAATTTTTGTCCTCTAAATGTGGTAGTCATGATTTTAGGTAATTCATAATAATTCAGGTTAGAAAGAAGGCATAACTATATTTTGCAATCAAGTCTAGGAATTCTAATTCTTCTATTCATTTCAAAAATTAATTATATTTTGAAAAACATTGGAGTCTAAAAAAAATAACAGATTAAAGTTAAGAGAACTCTACTAGTAAAGGTAAACTAGTATTGTAGAAAATAAAAACTTAAAAATGTAACTAAGTTGTTGGCATCAATTTTTCTTATGTCACAAGTGTAAGGTGTCCACCCACATGACTCAGGATAGTTTACGATATGTCTGTGACGTCCAATAGTTCAGACACCTTCCCAAGACCTTTTCAACTCGTGTTGAGGAGCACGTAGTCACGGTCATTCTGCTAGGCTATGGCTTTCTTTTAGGAGAAGGTCGGTCGGTATTTGGCACCTCAGACGACTTTGATCAAGGCAACAAAATATTATGTGGCGCGTCGCGCGCGATTTGGCTTGAATTGGTGCGATCGCTTGACGAAGTGGTCCAGATGACCCCGGATGATGAAACGGACCCATCCAAAGTGTCCGGAACGTCGATTTCACTTACAGAGGATGTCCACTTTGCTACGACTTCACGGGCGGGGTGATAATGTGTGAATTATCATTTTCGACACAATAGTTGAAAAAGTGACCCAAATGACCCCGAACAATGAAACGGACTGCGGCAACGCGTCCGGAACGTCGATTTTAGCCAGGGAAGGCATTCAACTTGCTGCTTGGACGTGTACAAGATAGAAATGCACTAACGATAATAATAATAATATTTATATTATTATTATACGATATTTACATTATTATCCTATAAAACTATCGCTACCCTCTCTCTCTCCCAAGATCGTTCGTGAAATGCTCCGCCGCCACCCCCATTTTTGCAAACCCTAGCCTCCTCGTCGCCAATCTTGTCCCCTCTTGGATGGCGACGTCACCGACAAGCTTGCCGGATCTCCCTCCTGCCGTCAACCGACGCTGCCGCCAGCCTTCATTTTTGTAAACAAGGGCTCGAGCCGTGCCAATCTCGCCGCCCCTCGCACCCCGCTGGCGCTCCTCGTTAGTGTTGCCTCCTCCTCCGTCGGAGCTCTTTCTTCACCGGTTTATTCCCCCTTTGGCCGGCCACCTCGAGATTCCTTTTTATCCTCAGCCAGATCTCTTCCTCCTCGGCCAGATCTCTCCTCCTCTCCGGCAAAGCCTTACGCCCCAAGCCCGCATTCCGGTGGCCCTTCCAGCCACCGGCCGAGATGTGCTCTCAGCCCTCTTCCCCTAAACCAACTGCAAGTGCGTCGCCCCTTCCTTGCCGGCGATGCTCCGACGGCCTTCCTTAATGTCGACATCCAAATCTCGATAGTCCTATCTCTCCCCTACACAGATCCCTAGCAAGATTATGGAACCCTCACACTCTCTTCAAGTTTTCATGGGGGAAGCTTTCTCTTCATCGTTCCTCTCCCCGATGGTGAAGTTTCCACCGGCAAAGTCGCTGTTGTGAGCATCCTCTACTTCGTCAAAGCTGCTTGTTTTTGTTGGGGTGGTGACAACATCGCGACACATGAAGGCCCATCCTACCTCTCCTCTTGAAGGTACATGTCAGTCGCATTCTCATATGCCAAAATCAGTTATGTTTGGGTACTTCGCATACCTCTTGCCCTCTCTGCCTCCCCCATCTTTTTTTTGTCTCATGCACGCCCTACGAGACACATTGGAGCATGGATTGGACATCGGCGAGCTTGGAGCGAGCAAAGAAAATGCGTCTACAACCGTCACGGTGGTGAGATTCCCTACCCTCGAGCCAGCCTTAGGAATAGTGGAGTCGAGACGTGTCGCTCAAACGAAGTGCATGCACAGGCGTGGGTCTGCGCAACGACGTGCCTACGTGATGGATCGTTGGATTTCCTAGAGCCATCCTTTTGGTTAGGACTTCCTATGCATGACCAAATACCCCTCGTAGAGCCGAGTTTCTCCCCTCTTGTTGTGAGCCTTAGCACAAGTCCCGATGGGTTGGAGTCCCTCACTCTCTTTGCTTTCGATTCCCCAACTTTACTTGGAGAAGTTCGGAGGTTGGACTTGGCAAAGAGAGAGAAGCTTTATAGCTGGCTCTCTTTGCAAAGTGTGTAGGAGTTCGCAAAAATAGGAAAAACTTTGTAGCTATCCTATTTCGCGGCACCGTGGAGAGTTTCCCCCTCAGAGATCTGGGGAGAAATTCCCCACATTTCCTCAGCGAAGCAAGAGGCGGCGGTGCCGCACATCCAAGTGTCTAAACCTTAGGTCTCCCAAGTGAGGTCGTTAGTACAAGCATGGCTCGCTATCATATGTGGTCATTTGCACTTAATTGTTTGCACGTGCATGTCCTGCATGTTACATATTATATGTCGCATATCACGTCGGCATTTGCACTTGCACTTTGCACTTTGCACCTTGCATTTGCATGTTGCACTTGCACTTGCACCTTGTGTCTCGCATTTGCACTTGCACCGGCACCACTTTCACCTCAATCGGTCATCTCGGATCGGTTAACACCATTTGTGCCTCAGTCGGTCATCCTGAATCGGTCGACTAATCACTTTGGTCCGACCGACCACCGCTGCCCTATGGACCGATCAACTACATTTTTGTCTGCTTTTGCATTATATTGCATGCTTGCTTGTTTGCATGTTGCATCTGGTATGTGTTAACTTGCATGATCATTATCATTTGCTTGCATTGNTTTACTTCACTCCGACCAACCACCCTGGTCCGACGAGCATTTCACTTCGCTTTGATCGGCCGCCCCGACCCGATGAGCGTTTCACTTTGGTTTGACTGTCACTCCGGCTCGGTAGAAAGATTACTTTGGTTCGACCAGCCACCACGATCTGGTTGACTGATCGCCTGCATGTTTGTTTGCTTTTGTATTATATCGCATGCTTGCTTGTTTGCATGTTGCATCTGGTATGTGTTAACTTGCATGATCATTATCATTTGCTTGCGTTGCACTCTTTCGGTCACTGCCGCCTCGGCACACCCTTCTTCTAACCGCTGCCACCACGGCATGGCCATAACTTTTGGTCACTGCCTCCTCAGCACACCTTCGGGCCGCTGCTACTAAGGCACGCCCATCACTTTTGGTCACTCTCGCCTCGACACACCTCTTCAGGTCACTGTCGCTACAACACGCCCATCACTTTTGGTCATTGCCGCCTCGGTACACCTTTCTTTGGGCCACTGCCTCCACGGCACGCCCATCCCTTTTGGTCACTGCCACCTCGACACACCTTCAGGCGGCTGCCTCTACGACACGCCTACTCTTCAGGTCACTGCCGCTACAACACACTCATTTGTTCGGTCCGCTGCCTCCACGGCATGCCCACCTTTTCTCAAGTCATTGTCTCACTGTACACTCATCACTTCTGTCACATGACTGTTTGCATTTGCATTTGCATGTTTGCATGGATAGCGAGCCAGGCTCGTTAGGAGAGTGACTCTGTGTCGGTCATGATGCCTTAACGAGCATTGCTTATTGGGTTGATCCTGGTGAGCAATGCAGGTTAAGTCATCGGGATTGACACGAGTATGACTGTGTTAAGGATCTAATAGATCTAACTCGTGTCACCACTCTCCGTGAGACCCTTTAGATCCTTTGGATTTTTAAGATGAGGCCGGTATGACGACCCTGTAAAAGTCATACTATACCCAGACTTACCCCACACTTATATGCTAGGCTAACGTACTTTTCGTTATATGGTTTGCTAGGCTAGGATTTAGGGTGCTTAGTTAGTCTTTTCGATGTCTAGCTATTGTTCTCTGCTGGATTGGTTGCCCTAGCCAGACATCTTTCTTCTGCATTATGCTTGTGATGTGACTGCATGCTGCATATGTGTGGTAGTGTGTTAGGGCATTTTTTTGTAGGGAGCCATGCCTTATTATATACACACACATGCACCACTATAGGGGGAGCAAGTAATGATTTCTGACCCTTTTGCTTGCAGGTGCTATTAGCTCCCCCGCTTTTAAGGCATGGCTTATAATACGTTATTTGCATGTGAGTTTTCCCGCTGACACTTGTTTTCATGCAGGATTGAGTCTTTTTCTTTTCTCTATGTACTTTTAGAGTCTAGGAGAGTCTTGTAGTAGAAATAAGATACGAGTACGGGTTCCGAGATGTTTAGTGGGAACCACGTGAAGGGGACCTGGAGCAGATGCTTGTGCCCGTATCTTAATTCTGCATTTTATATTGATGTATAAAATTAGGACCGAGCGTGTATAAGCGGAGTCCGACCGCTCTTTTCTTTTCTGGGATATGTTGCCGACCTAGTGGCACCAGCCTGTTTATTATTTTGATTTGGCTTATTTTGCTTTTTGCATCATATAGCATGACTGCACTTGCATGTGTTTTTCTGATTTCTTTCTGTAGTTTATCTGGGATTTCACAATGTAATCTAGGCTCATTAAGAACACTAAAATTGTAATTTTCTACAAAATCCTAAATAAAATATTCAAGATAATTAAAATTTAGGATTAAAAAAATTCAAGCTCAAAAAATTGCAACATTTACTTTCCTACATATGTTAACAGGGCCTCCACAATACTTAAGGACCGCTCTAGATAACTGCATCATTTTTGTATGTCCCGAGGAGGAGTCTGACCAAAGAAAAATATGTTGAGATTTTCATACCTATTTTATTCTGTTTCTAATGATATTGCACTTTAAAGAAAGGTATTTTTGATGTTTTGTTGCAGAAATGATGAATTAGGGTCATTGGANACGGATAATGAAACTGTTGCACTTAGCGAAGAGTGTAGTGCAATTATTCAGAAAAAGCTTCCTGAAAAATTAAAGGATTCTGATAGTTTCACTATACCGAGTGCTATTGATGAAAAATTTTATGGAAGAGCTTTATGTTATTCGGGAGACAGCATTAATCTTATGCCTCTATCAATTTTTAATCATTAGGATTAGGAGAAGTCTCACCTACTTCTGTAACTCTTCAGTTAGCGGATTGTTCAGTTACATATCCTAAGGAAGTTATAGAAGATATGTTAGTAAAAGGGGATAAATTTATCTTTCCTGTGGATTTCATTGTTTTAGATATGGAGGAAGATAAAGAAATACTATTTTAGGGAGAGGTGGATTTTATTGTCTTAGATATGGAGG
Source organism: Phalaenopsis hybrid cultivar (assembly GCA_002079205.1). NCBI lineage: Eukaryota > Viridiplantae > Streptophyta > Magnoliopsida > Asparagales > Orchidaceae > Phalaenopsis > Phalaenopsis hybrid cultivar. The sequence goes on from JXCR01140896.1 coordinate 209,168, forward strand.
AAGATAAAGAAATACCTATTATTTTAGGGAGACATTTGGAAAAGCTATGATAGATGTTCAAAAAGGATATGGAGGAAGATAAAGAAATACTTATCATTTTAGGGAGACCATTTTTAGCTACTGGAAAAGCTATGATAGATGTTCAAAAAGAAGAATCGTTTTAGGGAGACCATTTTTAGCTACTGGAAAAGCTATGATAGATGTTCAAAAAGGAGAATTAATGAGAGTAAACGATCAAGAAGTGACTTTTAATATTGTAAAATCTATGAAATACCTTGCTGTTGAAAGAGATAAGAGTTAATGATCAAGAAGTGACTTTTAACATTGCGAAATCTATTAAATACCCTGCTGTTGAAAGAGATAATGAATGTTTTCACATTGAAATTAGTGAACATCTATTGGAAGAACATTTTAAAGAAAATTTTGAAGAGAAAGAACAATTTGAAGAGAGTGATGAAGTTATTTTGAACGAATTAGAAAATGAAGAATTAGATGATATTCAGGAAAGATTTGAGATGTTGGATATTACGGAAAATGCTGATAATAATCTATTTCCATCAATTATAAAATTACCTGAACTTGAGTTGAAAATATTGTCTAGCCACTTGAAGTATGTGTTTTTGGGAGACTCATCTACATTACCTGTTATTATATTTTTAGAATTAAATGATTTGCAAGAGCAAAGACAGTTAGATACATTGAAAAGATATAAGAAAGCTTGGAATTAAATGATCTGCAAGAGCAAAGACTGTTAGATACATTGAAAAGATATAAGAAAGCTTCTGAATTAAATGATCTGCAAGAGCAAAGACTGTTAGATACATTGAAAAGATATAAGAAAGCTTTCATAATTAAATGATCTGCAAGAGCAAAGACTGTTAGATACATTAAAAAGATATAAGAAAGCTTTTAGAACTGTAAGAGCAAAGACTGTTAGACACATTAAAAAGATATAAGAAAGCTTTTGGTTGGACCTTATCAGCAAGAGCAAAGACTGTTAGATACATTAAAAAGATATAAGAAAGCTTTTGGTTGGACCTTAGTAATTGCAAGAGCAAAGACTGTTAGATACATTGAAAAGATATAAGAAAGCTTTTGGTTGAACCTTAGCTGATATTCAAATGCTGTTAGATACATTGAAAAGATATAAGAAAGCTTTTGGTTGGACCTTAGCTGATATTAAGGAAACAGTCCTTCGATCTATATGCAGAGATATATATTAGATGACCAATATAAACCAAGAGTTGATCCACAAAGGAGATTAAATCCAATGATGAAATAAGTAGTTAAGTATAAACCAAGAGTTGATCCACAAATGAGATTAAATCCAATGATGAAAGAAGTAGTTAAGAAAGAAATTTTGAAATGGTTAGACACTAGAATCATATATCCTATTTCAGATAGTGTGTGGGTAAGTCTAATTCATTGTGTTCCTAAGAAAGGAGGAGTGACTGTTGAGACAAAAGAAAATAATGAATTAATACCTATTAGCAAGTTACTGGGTGGCATATTTGCATTGATTATAGAAAATTAAATACTGCCACTAGGAAAGATCACTTCCCTTTACCCTTTTTAGATCAAATAGTAGATAGACTTGTTGGACACAAATATTTTTATTTCTTAGATGGACATACCGGTTACCATCAAATTCTTATTGCTCCTGAGGATCAAGAAAAGATAACATTTACTAGTCCTTTTGGAACTTTTGCTTTTTAACGAATGCCTTTCGGATTATGTAATGCACCTGCAACATTCTAGAGATGTATGATGTCCATATTTAGTAAGCTAATTGATGATGGATTGGAATTATTTATGGAAGATTTCTCTGTATTTGGAACATCATTTGATGCATGCTTAAATTATCTTGAAAAAGTTTTAGAGTTATGCGAAACAACTAATCTGGTTCTGAATTGAGAGAAATGTCAATTTATGGTTGCAGGAGGAAATGTTTTAGGGGCATAAAATTTCGGAAGATGGCATGGAAATAGACCCTGCAAAAATTTATGTTATATATAAACTAACACCTCCTACTAAGGTAAGATATGTTAGGAGTTTTCTAGGACATGTTGGTTTTTACAGGCGTTTTATTAAAGATTTTTCCAAAATTACCAAACTTCTATGCCAACTTTTAGAAAAGGACAAGAAATTTGAATTTACTGAAAGCTGTTTAAATTTATTAAAGGAAAAATTAATCACATCCCCTATTATAGTTTCACCTAACTGGGAGAAATCATTTGAATTAATGTGTGATGCTAGTGATTATGCTATTGGAGCTGTTCTTGGACAAAGGTATGAAAAGATTTTTAAAGTTATATACTACGCTAGTAAAACTCTTAATGATGCACAAATTAATCATACTGTTACTGAAAAAGAGTTACTGGTCATTGTGTATGTTTTAGATAAATTTAGATCTTATTTAATTGGGGTTAAATGTGTTGTGCATACTGATCACTCTGCTATTAAATATTTAATGCAAAAGAAGGATGTCAAACCAAGGTTGATTAGATGGATACTTTTAATGCAAGAATTTGGTCTTGTGGTTATAGATAGAAATGGAACTGATTAGAAAATTGCTGATCATTTGTCAAGATTAGAAAATCATGAATTATCTGACATCGACAATGAAATTATAGAGAGTTTCCTTGATGAACAACTTTATAATATTAATGAGTGAAAAGTACCATGGCATGCTTATATTGTTAAATATATTGTGTAAGTGATATTTTGCCACCTATGTTGACATTGCAACAACAAAGGAAACTCATTCATGATACGAAAGCATATTTTTGGGATAAGCCTTATCTATATAAACAATGTAAGGATTTGATTATGAGAAGATGTGTACCTTATGAAGAAACTAAGCTAATCATTCAGAAATGTCATGATTTAGAATTTGGAGGACATTTTGAGATTGATAAAACTACATATAAAATTTTACAAGCTGGATTTTATTGGCCTACTATCTTTAGGGATGTTTATAGATACATAACATGATCGATGTCAACGTGTAGGCAATATATCTAGAAGAAATGAAATGCCTCTGAATTTCATGGCAAGCTGGATTTTATTGGCCTACTATATTTAGAGATGTTTATAGATATATAAAAACTTGTGAACGATGTCAACGAGTAGGTAATATATCTAGAAGAAATGAAATGCCTCTGAATTTCATATTAGAAGGATGTCAACAAGTACGCAATGTATCTAGAAGAAATGAAATGCCTCTGAATTTCATATTAGAAGTTGAGATTTTTTATGTTTGGGGATTAGATTTTATGGGCCCATTTATTCCTTCATTTGGGAACTTATATATATTAATTGTAGTAGACTACGTTTTTACATGGATTAAAGCACAAGCTTACCTCATTGTGATGCTAAAAGTGTTTCAAGATTTTTAATGAAAAATATTTTCACTAGATATGGAAATGCTTAGAATGATTATCACTAACAGAGGATCCCATTTTAGGAATAGATACATTCAGAGATTGACAAAAAATTTAATATTTTTCCTTTACCTTGCTGTAACGCTAAAAGTGTTTCAAGATTTTTAATGAAAAATATTTTCACTAGATACGGAATGCCCTCGTTGTGACACTAAAAGTGTTTCAAGGTTTTTAATGAAAAATATTTTCACTAGATACGGAATGCCTAGAATGACTGACGGAGGATCCCATTTTAGGAATAAATATATTCAGAGATTGGCATAAAAGTTTAATATTATTCATACAATCTCTACTGCCTATCATCCTCAAACAAGTGGGTTAGCCGAAGTTTATAATAGAGAGATTAAACAAATACTTGAAAAGACTGTAAACCCTAGTAGAGTGGATTGGTCCACTAGACTGAATACATCATTATGAGCTTACAGGACTGCATATAAAACTCTTATTGGAATGACTCCTTAAAGACTGATTTTTGGAAAAACTTGTCATTTACCAATAGAATTGGAGCATAAAGCATATCGGGCGATTAAACAATTCAATTACAATTTGAAAGATGCTGATAAGAAGAGATTATTACAATTAAATGAATTGGAAGACTTAAGAAATGAATCTTATGATAATGATAGAATTTATAAGGGGAAACTAAAGTTATGGCATGATCAGAAGATTAACCAGAGAAACTTTGAACCAGGACAAGAAGTTTTGCTTTACAACACTAGGCTGAATTTATTCCTTGGGAAATTGAAGTCTCATTGGTTAGGACCCTTTACTGTGACTCAAGTTTACACTTATGGAGCTGTTGAAATTGAAGATCAGAAAACTAGAAATAGATTTAAAGTAAAAAGGACACAGATTAAAACCGTATTTTGAGGGTAAATAATCAAATTTTAAAGAGGTTTTAATGATCAGTCAACCTAAATAACACCTGAATAGGTCGGGCTGACGACGTTAAACCAAGCGCTTTATGGGAGGAAACTCATATTTATCTTTATTTTCATTGCGATTATAGTAGTTTTTATTTGAAATTATGATTATTTTGTGGTAGTATTAAGCTCTACTACTCTTATTTACCCTTGAATCATCATAAGAATTGGATTCATAAAGAAAATTTGGAACGCATTCAAACCAGAGCAAAATTGTGCAATTTTTTCCTTGGGCGCCAACGGTACCCTTGACGCTGTCGATGACAGGTTTTTTTTTAGAGTCCAGGCAAAATAAATACAGAGGCTCGTCGACGGCGCCCTCGACCCGCGAGACCGGCGAGATGGCGATTTCTTGGGTTTGAATGGCAATTTTTGGCAGTTTTTGGGCGGGAGTTAACCTTTTAAACTCCTAAATTCGATTCCTAAAGTCATATTTCCCCAAAAACAAAGTGAAACTCCACCAATTTCATTCCTATGGCATCTAATTCCTCTGATAAGCCCAGAATGCGAGTTTTCAATCGGTGAAAGTTAATTAGTGTGGAAGCACAGCGAATCTTCAACAAGTTACTAACAAAGAAAAGACTGATCAAGGAATGAGGACTCGTAAATCGAGGATTGAATAATCCCGCTACTGCAATTGAAGAGATGATAGTGCGGTGAAGATGAAAAACGCTGTGCTATACTACCGCCGCCATGGTTATTCCTGTGGTGAAAGAATTCTATGCAAATTTACATGGAATTAACCAGGGAGACGTTTATGTACAAGGTGGATGGATCACTTTCACTCCTGCATGAATCAATGAATTATACATTATCGAGAAGGTTCTTGTCTGCCACTATTCCAATTTCGTCCCAACGAGAAACCAGATGAATGAAATTTATCAATATTTAACGAATGAAACTGACGACTGGAAAATGAGAGAAAATTGGTATGTTTGTTTTTCTGCAATACTCCTAAATCCCGTTTTGAAACACTGGCACTTTTTCATTTCTACGAAACTATTACCAACAATGAAGATCGGTAAACTTTCTAAAAAAGTGGTATTTTGAATTATTGCATCCAAAGGGGACTGCCGATTGATATTGGATCAATAATTGTGAAGTCAGTTTTGGGTCTGATCGTTCATGGATCAACTTGTGGGCTTGGACACCCTTCCACAATTTTCTCACTTTACAATAAGTTTCAATTGACCTACGAAAATTGGGAAAAGGTACTTCTACCTTAGAAGTCTTTGGACCCAACTAAGAGATTCCCAACTTTTGAAGATGAAAATGACATGACCATTAGAGTAGATCAATCATCCCAAAATTCACTGCCAATTCAACCCTTAATTCCTAACAAGTCTTTGGTGATCCTGCACCGAATCAAGAAATTGGAGAAGGAGGTACAAAATGTCAAGAATGCGATTAATAATATCTCCAATTTCTTCGATCATCTAGACTGAAGGGTGAAAGAATATTTTGAGCACTCTGGACATTTAGAAGATAGTTTGATACGGCTGATGAGGAGGATGAAATTTATATAAGAGGATTCTACTAAAGAATTTCCATTCCGACCCTTCTACAACCTCTTCATTCATGTGCAATCAATGGGTGATCTCAAGGAGAATCTAGTACTGAGTCTGACGATTACTAGATTTATATTACTACCTGTCTGTCTATCTATGTAATTTGATTTGAACTTTGCATTTGCTTTGCTTTAGAATTATGCTTTTAGATCTCTGTATAGTTGAGACTAAGCATAGGATGTTTTGTTTTCAGTGTTTTGAGCATTGTGGTTTGGATTGCGACGCAGAATTAATGTATTGAGGTTTGAAAAATACCAAACTTAGGTGTGTTATGTAACGTATATGTACCCCTTGGAATTTATATGTAAAAGTGATGATTTGTGTTGTGAAAGTTTATTTGTGATAAGTACATCATTTAGTCACTTAAAATTATGTCTATAATGATTGAAAGGATGTCATTAAGGCTTAAAATTGATCGAAATTGCAAAAATCTGGGATTTGAACCAAAATCAATAGATTCCGCCGACGACACCCTAGACACCGCCGATGGCGGATTTTTCTTGAAATTTCTGTTTAAATTTCAATAGAGCATGCCGACGGCGCCATCGACCCGCCGACGGCAAGCTTACAAAAAAACACATTTAACCGTATTTTTGACCCATCAACCGCCACTATTCATCATCCCCTTCCTCCTAAAAATGCAATTTTCGACCTAGGGCTTGAGAAATCTTGGATTGGGAGGTTATTTCAAGGTTTTTTGACACTGGATTTGATCATCTCTAGGTAAGAGCTTCACTCCAAACTAAAAATATTTGATTTTCACTATGGATTTCTTCCACATTGAGGAGATCCAAAAATTTTGAGAATGTGAAGAAAATATTGGGCAGAAATGATTTCTTCCACATTTAGGAGATCCCAAAAATTTGAGAATGTGAAGAAAATATTGGGAAGAAATTGATGGAACTTAGTAATTTCTTCCACATTGAGGACACTCGAAATTTTTGAGAATGTGAAGAAAATTTTGGAAGAAATTCATGGATGTTAGGGTTGAACTCTTAGAATTACTATTGGAAGCCATTATTTGCATATTTGAAGTAAATTTTGGAATTTTTCTATAATTTGATTAGATTGAAATGGCTCCACGTTAAAAGAGACGAATTGAGATCGACGACTCTCTCTTCGTCAATGCAAAAGCTCAATCAAGATTTACTTCAGTATTTAAAGGAAAGAGTGTATACAAGATCGACTTTTTGAGGGTCCGGGAGGAGAAATTGAACGAGTTATTGTCGAGCGTAGGTGGGAAAAATTTTGTTACACCGCCAATAAAGCTAATGTAAATGTTGTGAAGGAGTTCTACGCCAACATATTCTATTTTGAAGATGGAATCATTCAAGTGCGGGGATTTCCTGTTGAATTTACTGCCGCCCGCATCAACACCTTTTATGAAGTCCCAGACTCTTATAGCTGCCAATATGAATCTTTTAGTACGATGGAAGGCCCCCTGAATGATTTGATTAACTTTTTCACTGATGGGAAAGGAACATGGAAGATAAAGCAGCGAGAACGGGTAAATTTTTCTGCTTCCATTGAATGACACCTCTAAGGCGTCGCACTATTTTATTTCTTCTACTATGTTACCGATTTATCGCCATAATGAGGTAACTAGAGATAGAGCTATTCTGAATTTCTGTATTCAGAATAATACAACTATAAATGTGGGGAGAATTATTTTTAAGAATATATTAACTACGGCAAGGAGTGAGACAAGTGGAGGTCTATGACATTCTGGCCTTATTTATGCACTTTGCCAACTTTCTGGAGTGGAAACTGGAGATGAAGAATGGGTTTACCCTATGAAGACCATTAGTAAAGCCAATTTGTAATGGGTTTATCCTATGAAACCCATTAGTAAAGCTAATTTGAAGACTTATGAATCCCATGAGAAATGGAGAACTTGAAGTAGGAGTCAAGAGCCTTCTACTAGTAGAGATGTCCCCTCTACAAGTTATGACCTTCCGCCTTGGGAGTATAAGTCAAGAACCTTCTACTAGTAGAGATATCCCCTCTACTAGTTATGATCTTCCTTCCTCTAATAGGAGTCAAGAACCTTCTACTAGTAGAGATGTTCCCTCTACAAGTTATGACCTTCCACCTTCTAGTTCCCCTACTCTAACTGATTTGATGAATGAGTTGACCTTACAGCGGAAGAGCGTAGAATTGATAAATGAAAGGATTGGAGGTTTAGAATGTCGACATGATTATGATATTGAGTACCTTCAGAGGCATTCAAATTTTGAGGTAGCTTACTATGAAGCTCAGACCCGACACTACAGAGGTGAGCCTGATGTTACTTTTCCTGAGTGCCCCCGGTATACTCAGTATCGCCGGATCCACCTGCTGATCAAGGAGATGAAGACATAGTTTGGAATTTTGATATTTGATAGAATTGATGTATGGATGTTTGTGTGTATTTGGACTTTCATTTTTCTTATTATGTTGCACTTGGATGATTTTTTAATTTTTGTTATAAAGTTAGTGTTATAGTTAAATTTGCATCTGTAGTATAATAGATGTTGAGTAGTATTTTGGAATGTAATGTGATTTTTAATTCGCATTTTAATTGTAATTGCTTTTTGTAGTATTATGGTTGTGTTAGGAAATGTTATGCTTGTTTAATGTTTTAGTTTTGTACTTATTTCAAAATTTCATTACCCGGAAATTTCTCTAATGATTTATATGTGAGAAAACTCCTAATATTAAAGACCAGGTGAAGTAGAAATTTTGAGAAGGCCTGCAAAAATTTTAGAATGATGAAAATGCCTTAAATGCTGAGGTATGATTTATATTTAGAGTTTTTCTTTCCACCTGTATTACTTTATATTGAAAAATTTAAGTTTGGGGGAGGGAAGAAAAAGATTAACTATTAGATGTCCTCTATTTCAATATTTTTAAAAATTATTAATATGATTTTATGTAGTGAATTTTATTCAGGTAAATATAATTTGTATCTATTTAAATATTATGGTAGATTTAAAGAAATATTTTTATAATGAAACATAATTTTGTTAATTAAGATATTTTAGTATAAGAGAATAAGACTATAGTTAACTATTTAAAGTAAAGGAAACTATATGTTGAAGTATTAAGAATCTGGAAATTTATTTGAGAAGAAAAGATTGGGGCTCAATGCTGTAAAAACTATGAAATATTTATAAGGTAAAAGAATGCTTTGAGATTCAAATTTAGGAAAGAAAGGTAATGTTCAAAATCATTAAAGGCTATCCAGATATCGTAATCCTCACTTGAAAAAGGAAAAAGAAACGATTGAAAACAATCCATAAAAAAAAGAAAAATAGATAAGATTGAAAGCAATCCAAATGAAAAAGAGAAAAGAAAGTAAAAAAATTATGGAAGTGAAGAGAAGCTTTAGGATATGTCTAATCAAAAATTGGTTTCACTGGACCTACCTAAAGGGAAAACCTAAATACATTCCTAAACTTATATTTATGGATTAGCATTTCTTTACTAGTAGTGCTCTCATGAAGTTCCTATCATTTGAATATTCTAAGTGACTTAATATTACAACATATAGTCATTTGATCTTTTACTAGTAGTGTTCCCATAAAGTTCCTATCATTTGAATATTCTAAGTGACTTAATATTACAACATATAGTCATTCTTGAAATGTTAGAAAAGTAGAACTCTTAAACTTGATGACTAGATAATCTTGTGGCTATAGAGTTAATTTTATTACTTGAATTAAACTCTTAAACTTGATGACTATATAATCTTGTGACTACAGAGTTAATTCAAATACTTGAATTTTTTTTGAAAATCTCACTATGATATTTATTTAAATCAAACTTATAGTATTTCTGAATTAAAACTTTACTACAATAGATCATAACTTTTATATAGTACTAAAATTACTTGAGGACAAGTAATACTTAAGTTTGGGGGATTTTGACCAGAGGAAAATATGATATTGCGCTTTAAAGAAATGTATTTTTGATGTTTTATTGCAGGAATGATGAAATAGATTCATTGGAGCAAAAAGATACAAAAAGAGCGAATTTGGAGCAAAAAGGACCAAAATGTGAAGAATTGAACTAGGGCACCGTCGGCGGGATCGATGGCAGCGCCATCGACCCCGGNTTACTTTTCTGAAATCTTAGTTCGTAGTTCTAATCTTACTCTTTGTGGGATCGATATCTAGGACTCCATTAGAGCCCTATATTACTTGAGTGATACGTATACATGTGTTGATAAGTGTGACTTTATAATTATTGAATATTTATTATGTCCATATTCATCGAATCTATAACTGTTATTAAGGTTTTGGTATAGTTGTTGAGGAATTAAATCTTTTAGCAGCAGCATTAAATACTTATATTTTTAAGCATATATAAAGTCGCGGTCAGGTGATAATGATTCATTATTTGAATTTCATTTGCAAATCAAATATGTGCATTAAATTGACTAATTATTGACTTCAAAAGTCATACCCCTAAGTCCTAGGTTCATTTTATTTTAATAAACTTCCAAATTTTAAAAATCTAGAAATTTATTAACTTATCTTTCTAATTAAGAAAGTAAGGTTGGTTTCTAGCAATTATCCCCTTATGTTTCAAACATCCAAATAAACTTATTAAGATCAGAGGTTGCCCATTTCCCTCCTTGAATTAAGCATAAATATTAATTAAGGCTAAATTTCCAACATTACACATGTGCCCATAAGGCTCTAACACTTCATAATTCATCAAATTTAATCCAAATGACTTTGAAATTTTTATCCTGCCTCATTCATGGGTCAATTAAGACATCAAAGGAAAAAATGTGATTTTTGAAAATTTAATTTAATTTATATAATTATTTTCATGCAAAAATAGAATTTTTTAAAGAAAATTCTTAACTTGACCAAGGTAAATCCTAATCTCTTAAAATTTTTACTGGAGGTAGACTTAGACTAGAAAACCCCTTGGACCAAATTCCATGATTTTTTTATTTTTATTTGATTTTTAATAATTATTTTAAGTTTTGGAATATTTATTAAATATAAAAAAAAATTTAATGGGGAAAACTAAGTTTTGTATTTTTAAAAAATCTTTCTAAGGTCAGACAACTTAAAGGAGAAAATCCATTTTTAGCCTTTAAAAATTATTCTTAAGCTTTAAAATTAAGTATCTTTATTTAGAAAATCAGGAAAAAAATCTTAATTATTCCTAGATGCTTAGGTAGCAATTTAGAACATTTCCATGAATTTTATTATTTTTTTATTTTTATGGATTTTTAATTATTTAAATATTCAAAATGGCCTCAAAAATCAAGTTTTTATTTTAAACACTATTTTATTTTTAGAAAATACCCCTAATCACAGAGAACTCAAAAAATAAGTTTTTGTAAATTTTTTAGTTATATTTTGATTTTTTTTTAAATCATTTAAATGCTAAAATGATATTTATCTTTAAAAATCAACTTAGGCCAACAAATGAAGTCAAAATGCTTTGATTTTTTCATGGTGAGTTCTCTAGATCTTAAACAATAGCGGAGATCAAAAATTAACTCTTTTTTTCATATTTTTTAAAATTAATTATCTTAATGATTTAGGGTTTGTAAAGATTAGGTGTATTTTGAATGACTTGGCTCATGAGAAATTTTCTTAAAGGTTCTCTTGTTATCATAAACCTTCCAAAATTTCCTTAGATTTTTCTAAAAAACATGCTAATTTTCATGATTAATTTAAGCAAATAATGCACATAAACTAGAAAAATATGGATCTCTATCTAGGGAGATCCTCTGACTTTAAAAAATTCCGAAGATATCCCCTAAGACAGAGGCAACAACAAGCTATAATTTCATACCATGGTGATATGCCTTTATGCGTAGAGAATCAAAATATTTAAATCAGTGTTTAATTAATTAAAAATAAAATAGGCATCGCATGGACTTAAAATTTTTTACACATTATTCTCCTCTGTTCACTGAGCAAGAGGGTATTTTCATTTTATTTCTATGATTTTTCTATACCAAGATATGAATTTTTAAAGCTAGGGCTAATTTCTGATTTTTTTAAATTCCTTATTTATCTAGTTAAACGTGTGGTGCTGACTGGATCCTAGGAAGCTCCGAAGGCACGCGTGTCGCGCTCTAGTTGGACGCCGCCATCTACGTAGCTGTTGACAATGTTCGCAGTTCGTGTAAGAAAACGTTGTCCGGCTCAATCTCCTCCGTCCATCTGATACACGCGCGATCGGACGGCTTCCGTCATCATCCCCGATAGAGTGATCATGTGACCATCCACACTAAAACCCTAAGATCTTAGCCTAGACTCAACTAAATCACTTTGGGTTTGATTTTACCGACTCATCTAAGTGAGACGAACATATTCATACGGTAATCATACAATTAAATTAGGCCTAATCAAATGGAGAATCCAAATAGGCTCGGAAGTAGGAGAGATTCAATACCTTAGCTCTAAGAAGGGAAGCTTTGATCAGAGAGTCTCGGTACGTTTGTTGGGGTCCAAAGAAGCTAGGGATTAAGCCTCGTGCTATGATGAAATTCCTAGACACAAATTCGACCAAGGCCAATTTCAGGTGTTGATCAAAGTCTATACTAGGGGCTCTATGGAAGGGGAATTTGATGGTGCTTTGTCTTCTTTCAATGTTGTGAAGGTGTGGGTAAGTTTAATTTGAGTTTGGTGGACTGTAGAGGTGTGAAGAGCTTTGTACTATCTCCGACATGGTTTTGAGCTAAAAAATTGGGCTCCAGCAAGGGGATTCAAGGCAATGTGGTGGTTGGGTTGCACTGAGGAGGTCTCAAAGAGGCTTTGGGATCAATTTGAGGAAGTCTCTTAAAGGAATTTTCAACTCCCTCTCCATAGCCGTGGAGGGGAGCTTTTTATAAAAGTGGCCTTATGCTTGCTGCCATGGCCAATTGGGGGGTGAAATGTGCTTCCTAGGTGGACGACAGAGAGGCTCTAAGCTTCAATTTGGATGAGGTGGCCTCTAGGTTTGAATTGGGTTTAATCCTACAGTGGTGGCTCTTGGTTTTACCTTTTTCCGGCCACTAGGCCGGCTAGCTGGCCGGGGGAGGTGGCTAGGGAGGTCAGGTGAGCCAGGGGAATTTGTCACGATAATTTAATGATTTTAGGCTTTGTTTTGGCAAAAATATCCAAGGCTTAAGCAAATATGGCATTAAATCCCTTGNGAGAGTTTGATCAATTGTGCATATTGTAAATTTCCCTGTGGGTTCGGTATTCATGTCTCAAACAAAAAATCATGTATTACTTAATAATGATACGTATACTTGCATAGTATCCCAACATATATATAAATTAAAAAGGTAAATTCTTATTTTCTCCATAATCAAGTTTTTGGTTCTGTTATAAATTAAAGAAACATAAGTGAAAATATCATCAAATACATTGTTATATTGTGCACATAAACAGTAAGCTGGGATCAAGTTTTTAGCACCGTTGCCAGGAAAAATCTGTAAATTGATTGAAAGCAAATTTCTATTTTAGAAAGTCTTATTTAAACTTTAAGAATTTTAGTAGGAATATATTATTATAATATTTTTATCTGTGTTTTATTTTATTTTATTTTATTTTATTTTAGTGTATGTTTAGTTCTGGTTCTGAAGGACTAGTGCCCTACGATTCTAAATTAGAAAGAATTGTTAAAAAAATTAGAAAAAGTAAAAAAATTAAAAATTTTGATAAATCTAAAAAGATACATAAATGACAAACCAAAATTATCAAAATACTAAAATTCATCAAGAACTTAGACCTTTACAAGATTATGCCAACCCTACGGTTGATGAACTTCATTGTAGTATTCAAAAACCTATTGTAGTGGCTAATTCATTTGAACTTAAACCTGTTATTATCNTAGGGTAATATGAACTTTCCTTTTGAATTCCCTCTTGTACTAAAAAATTTGCGCTCTAACTCACCGTTGTCTTTTCAAAAAATGAAAAGATGAACATAAACATTTCACCAAGAACAGAATACATTTCTTTTCCCTTATGTTTCTCAAGGTTTTGTGGGCACTCTTGATGGAATTCCTTCTCACTGACTGCCGGCTGAATAAAATATTTTGATGAGTGACGACGAGTCTAACAATGGTTATATTAGCCAGTCGGATATTTTTCTTTTATGAGAAAGGAAATGAGGGTTTTTATTTGATTGGATTTTCTTTTTAACGTGATGTTTTATGTCTTTTTTTTCCAACAAAATTAAGGATCTTTAAGCTATGGGACAATGCTGAACAATCAATAAAAAAATTAATAAATATGTTCATTATCTTTGGTTATTCATTTTAAATTCATTAATTCTTTATTAAGAGCTTGGATGTCGATTTTGATGGAAGTGCAGTTAACTACAAGTTCATGTAACAGGAATTTATGCACTCTACAATAAGTTTGTCCGTACAAATGCAGCATATAATTATGGTTTGCTATTTTATATTGAAGTTGCTCTTAGAATTATCAACAAAACTGACATAAAAATATGCTAAATAACAAAAAAAACGGACAATTGAAACTTGGGTTTCAAGATAGCCAAGCAATAACTTTCTGATAAGACCAATCATTTTAACTCTAAATCACGATTATCATTAAAATCAATAGTAGATTGACTTAGATCTAGGGCTAATATTTTTCAATCCAAAATTGTACTTCGGGTCTCGTCTAAAGGATAGAGTATGATGAGAGTTATGAGAGAGAATAGATAGGGGGAATAAGAGAGAATAGGAAGGTAAGCAACAAATAGTACTAATTATCTTCGATTAGATTTAACATTCTTTCCTAAAAGGATGACTCCCCCATTTATAGACCATAGGGATGTCTAGTAGATTGCACACTTTTCCCTTATTAAATAGAGACAATATTAATCATTTATGAGCTATTACATCTTTAAATATTCGTAACTGTTTTATGGATCTTTTATCTGTAGTAACCGTCATTGGTGCCTATTCATATTTGTAATCTTTATTATTGTTGCTTCATATTTATAATGCTCAGCCTAATTAGCTTGTCGACATTCGATCGACTGATATACATTTTGTCGGTCGATAGATATTCGGTTTGCTTTCTCGAGGAAACCCTAAATAAAGACATTATTCTTTGTGAAGGTTTATTCTGTCAGACAGAAGGTGTATCATCGTAATCTAATGGGCAACCTTGGTTATGAGAAATGTCCCATATTGATGGTTGGAGCAACCTTTGACATTTTATTTGAATGATCTTGGATCGATTGAGGAGTCAATATTACATGGTCATTGCCGGTTCTGTCATACCCCGATTATTGGCTTAGATTCAGATTCTCTTTTATTCACTCAATGAAACAGCTCAAAATTGCATATTCTAAAATACATTTTTAGCTCATTTTTTAAGATAAATTTATGATCATGCACGTTAAAGGAAGATATTTTATATGTTTTTGTTTCAGACGCAATAAATGGACTTCTGGAGAAAATGAAGCAAACACGGTACAATTTGGAGCCGAAATGAGTATGGAAGAAAATTCTGACTTCACACATTTTGACATGTCTTTCTATGTTTAATCTTATTTACATTTATCGCATGCTTAAGAATGAAATTATTCTTTAAGAAAATGTTATTTTCATATCTATCTTGTAGGTATACCAATTTGTAGCGCAATGGAGCTGAACTGAAATGGAGCGAAACAGTGGAGCTATCTGCAACGTGGTGCCTCGTCACCAGTGATGATAAGAGAACGATGCCCAGGTGCCAAAAATTGTGCATAGGCAACAGAAACCTTCCAGGAACGGTTATGGATGATTTTTTTGTGGCTTCAAGATGTTTTGGAAGGTTATGGATGGCTATGCACAACCCAATGACTCATGCAATGAATTTAGACATTTGGAAATGATAGAGATGTGTCTCTTGGAGTGAAGTGGTGTGTCTCTTGGACTGAAGAGGTTTGTCACTTGGAATGAAGAGGTGTTTTGTGTCTCTTTAAAATGAGGGCTTTGACACCTCTCAAGAAGGGAAGAAGTGGAGGTGTGTGCCATGTGTGTTTGTGTGTGTGTGTGTGTGTGTGTGTGTGGGTGTGTATGTGTGTGTTTCTATAGGGGGAAATCTCTTATGGAGCCTTGGTGACTTTTTGAACGTTGGAAGAAGTGTAAGGTTTGCTATTTGCTTTGTAAAGAGGGTATGAATCTTTTGCAAATGATAAGTCCTAGCCTCTTTTTGTATTTTCTTTGAAATATTGCAATATAGTTGTGTGTTTTCAAAGTCATTTGCAACAAAGTTTTCTGTTATGTTTTTTCCATTTTTAGTGAGTAGTTTTCCTCTTTCTGTTATGTTTTCAAAATCATGTGTGGGATTAGAATGGTTTGGAGAACTTCTTTTATCCTAAAAAATTGTGATGATATTTTCTCCAATACTTCATATACTTTGCAAACTGACTGTTTGTTTTGTTAAAATTTGAGGAGAAGCAAACCCGAGAGGTCTAAGATTTCACCAACTAGTGAATACTACATTTCACTTTGGAAAGAGCCATGGTGATCGCCTGAGAGGGAGTGTAAATAGATTGAGAGATAAGATTTGATGGGCGTAGAGTTGATGTTTCCAGGGTGACAGTCTAGTTTTTGTTATCAATTTGGTATAAAGTTGGAAGTGAGAGTCACTGGTAGGTTCTATAGAGAGGGCATAGTGGGTGATCTAGAGGTGAGAGACTAAAACCTACCCAACGCTGCTATAAATGCCAACAACAACTTTAAATTAATCAATGTTCTTTATGCTCGAAAGAGCTAAATAATATGAACGCTCTTATTTGTCACAATAATACATTTGATTTTTAAACATTCTATTCCTACAATAATTATGATCTCATTGCAAGGAGAAAGGTATTTTAATTACTTAAGATCATTCCAAAATTAAACAAGTCTCCTTAGAGTGGGTTTTTATTTAATTTCATTAATTAAAAGTTTAGCATAAATTAATGAATTTAGGAAAACAAATCTTTTTGAAAATTTCAAACTAAGACCTGATAGTACTAGACTAAATGAGCTTAAGAGATTTCTTATCTCGCTTCCCTGTGGGATCGATACTAGGGTTTTTAAATAAAGTTTTTATTTCATGAAATCATATGTATACTTGCATAGTATCCCTAGTGTGTAAACTATTAATAAAAAATTCTAAATTTTATTACATATCGATTTTGCACACTATTTGCGTAAATATATATTGGGTAAGGTTTTTAGTCATTTTTTAGAAGTTAAATTACATATGTACTTACGGGTCGGATATAGTGTTTGGCGCCATTGCCGAGGAAGCTACAATGAGAACTTTAGGATAATTTTTAGTTGAATTTGTAAGACTTAGATTTTGAAGTTATAATATTATTATATAGTGTGTTTATTTTATTAAGAAAGTCCAAAATACCAAAAATATTTTTGATATATGTCATATTAGTTAAGTCTTTAAATTTGCATGCATAGTCAGGAGTTGCAAACCATGAATTTTACGGTCTAGATTCAGAGAGAATTTTTAGGAGGATTACGATTCAGAAAAGGCTCATTGAATTTAATGTAAAAATGGTGGGTTAACAATAAAATGAATATTCAGATTTGGATTATAATACTAGTAGCTTCGAAGGAGTAAACCCCAAGAGAGTAGCGAATTTTCAAGAAGATATGCTTATTAATTAAACTTCTCATGTTGCAAATATTGCGGGGAAGTTAGATCAATCTGTAGAAAGTTTTTCTTCACGGCACCTAAATATTGAGAAAAATTCATTAGGACAAATGATCGAGACTAACACTTTTGAAACTTGCCATGAGATGTACAATCCTTATTCGAATTATAACCATCTAGGTTGGGAAAATTATTCAATATTTAGCTGGAATAAAAATATTTCAGAAGAAGACCTATTTTGGGACGATAATTATCTAGCTTTATGAATAGATAACTGAGCCAATAATATATCAAATATTAGTATCGCAAGGTGAAGAATTGAAAGGCAATCTTGGACTAGAGAGCAACTAAGTATTATTTGATCTAAAATCAGAAAAACATAGAGAGAATCCAATTCAAAATTTAGGAGATCTTGAATTATTATATAGAGATACATTTCTTATAAATTTTAAGGATGATATGAATATACAAATTGATAAAATTATTGGAAGAATATTGGGTCTAGAAAGAAACATGAAGAATTAAAGTCTTAATCAATCTAAAAATGAGGAGCTGAAAGAAAACTTAAAATTTGAGGATTTCCAAGGAGCTAAAAAAGATTGGGTGATTGATCAAGGATTACTTAAATGAAATTTTGATTCTAGTGGAATCCTTTATCGGGCTGACGATAGTAAACCAAGTACTCTATGGGAGACATCCCATGATTATCTTTGTTGGTGTTCTCATTAATGAATATGTGTTTTTGCTTATTGTCAATTTCTGGTATGTAGTTCTCTTAGTTTTTATTTGTTTATGTTTGATTGATATATGTGTGTTGTTGGTGTGATGAAGTGATCGTGTAGAGAACTATGATTGTAATTTTGTTTTTATACAATAAATGTTAGTGTTGTTTTGGTTAGAAGAACTTATCTTTATATTCATGCCTTTTTTGTTATATAGCAATTCCCTCTAATAATTTGTGAACCTGAAATTTATACATGTCCACTTTTATATTTGTCTCGAGTACTAAAGTTTTTGCTTCATTTTTAGCTCAATTTAATTTTCAGCATGAATTTATCAATTTCATTTTTTCTTCCTCTCATATTTATCTGTACTAATTGAAACATATTTATAAATTCAAGTTTGGGGGGAGAAAGAAAAATCTTTCAAACTTAACTTTATCCTTGATAGCTTGTATTTAATTCGATATCACTTTTTAAAATGACATGTGGTATATGACGTTATCTTCAGGAGACTAAACTTTTGAATTTTAGAAATGATAGAGAAGAATATAGCAAATAAGTTAGTAAAAATGATGAAACTAAAGTTAAGATATTTAGTAAAAAATTTTAGGGAAATGATTTACAATTTATAGTAGGAGAAATTGAATTTTTCAACAATTAAAGATTTTTAGAATACTTATTTTTAAGGAATTTCAATTACATGAAAATTCATTTTAAAAAACTAATATTAGATTTTATATTAAGGAAAGAAAATAAGTTTTTAACTTTAGAAAAGGGATAGTGAAATTCAAAATTATTAAAAGTCTATCCAGATATAGTAATCCTCAGATAAAAAATATAAAGGATTAAAAAGATCCTGAAAAAAAAATGAAAAAGAAGAGAAGAAGGAAAAAAGAAAAGAAAAGAAAAGAACAGTTTGAAAAGGAGAGGCAAAGGTTGGGGAATAGGATGTAACTAAAAATTGATTTCACTTGAGTCTTTCTAAGGAAGAAAACTTATGATCAATCCTACACTTAATGTCAGAAAGTATTAGTAATATCTTTTTTGAATATAGAATTCATAAATTCTGAAATTAATATTTTTCTAATAATCCAAAATTTGTTAAAATTTCAATTATATCTAAATGAAATAAAAAAATAGTATTTCTAAACTTAATACTAAATGTTCTGATACCATAAATATCATCTACGTTTCTATAAATTCTTCTACGTTGGAATATAACATTTTTTTTAAAAAAAATTTAGTTATCTAAAAAATAAACCCACTACTGCAGGTTAGCAAATTTGGTTTTTAAAGTTATAGTGTTACTTGAGGACAAGTAACATTTGGGGGTATTGATACGGCTAAAAATTAATATTTTTTAACATTAATTTTATGTTGATTTTTTTGGATAAATTTACGATATTACACATTGAAAGAATTTACTTTCCATATTTTTCATTTCATTTATAATAAATGGACTTTTGGAGAAAATGAAGCAAAAATGGTACAATTCAGAGCCGAAATGAGCAAGGAAGAAAATTCTGACCTCACAAATTTTGATATGTCTTTATATGGTTAATTTCATTTAAATTTATCACATGTTTATTAATGAAATTAAACTTTAAATAAAGATTATTTTAATCTCTATCTTGTTCGTATACCAATTTAGAGCGCAACAGATCTGAAACGAGGTGAAACAGAGCTAAAAAGGAACGAAACAAAACGAAATTGTGAGATTGCGAGCAAGGTGGCCCCTAGTAGCCCAAAACTGGTTGCTAGGCACCAATGATGACCAACAAATCGTACCTAGGTGCCATACACTACCCAGGGATGGTTTTGGACAGTTTTTGGTGGATTTGGGGTATTCTGGAATGTTCTAGATGGCTATGCACGCCCCAATGACTCATACAATGCATCTAGACATTTGGAAGGTAGAGATGCACCTCTTGAAGTGAAGAGGTGCATTTCTTTGAGTGAAGAGGTGTGTATCTTTGAAAGAAGATGTATTTTTTGTTTCTTTAAAAAGAGGGGTTTGGCACCTCTCTTGAAGGGAAGAAAAGGAAGTGTGTATTGTGTGTATGTGTGTGTATGTGTGTGTGTGTGTGTGTGTGTGTGTGTGTGTGTGTTTAAGGGGAGAAGTTTCTCGTGGAGTCTTGGTGGCTTTTGGAACATTAGAAGAAGTGTAAGGCTTACTATTTTTTTTGCAAGAAGGGCATGAATTTTCTGTAAAAGATATGTCTTGGGCTTTTTTTGAATTTACTTGGAGTTATTTCAATATAGTTGTGTGTTTTCAAAGTCATTTGCAACGAAGTTTTCTATTGTTTTTTCTCCATGCTTAGTGAGTAGTTTTCCTTACTCTCTCTCCTTGTGATGAGATTTAATCATGTGTAAGATCATATGGTTTGAAGAACTTCATTTATTCCAAAAATTTGTGATGATATTTTCACTAATTCTTTATTTACTTTGCAAATTGGCCATATGTTTAGTTAAAACTTATTTAGAAACGTACAGACCCAAGAGGACTAAAATTTTTTCAATAAGTAAGTACCACCTAAAATATATAGTAGTTTTTACACACATTTTTATACCTATTTTTTAGATATTGTGCTTTAATAGAAGATATTCGTGTATTTTTCTTTCAGGTACAAGTAAGAATGTGAAAAATACTAAAAGGAGTGAAAAATGATCAAATTTTGAGCAAAAAGGTGAAATTGTGCTAAAGTGTTTTGGCACCTAAATGCCAGCTCCGACGCTTAAGCACCGGGGAAACAAAGAGGGTCGCGCCTAAGCGCTAGAGGCCCCGCGCTTAAGGATCAGAGGCTGTTATGTGATGGTTTACTTCATTTTGATGAATTTTGAAGGGGTATTTGAGGCACTTATTAGCTAAAGAGGGTGGTTATGACCACTAGAAACAATATTATTAAAAAACTTACGAAAGGAGGCATCCTTTGGAGAATACATCAAATTGGGACACATTTTGAAGAGTTATCAAGGCACCTCTTGGAGATTTATAAAAGAAGAAAGTTGAGACTTTTTGAAGTATTCTTAAAAGTTCTGATAAGTGTTGGAAATGAGAGAGTTTTGGAGAGATTTTCAGGCACCACAAATTTACTTTATCTTTTTTGTTTTTAGTTTTATTGTGAGAGTCAAGAGTGTTGTAAAAGAGATGAGATTCAATGGAACTTCAAGAGTTTGGTGGAGGATTTGAGACAAGTTTTTATCTTTTGTTTTGAACTACTTTTGGTTTTAATTGAGAATTCTTGTTGGTTTGTCAATGATTTCTACTTTTAAACTAAAGTGTGGTTTTATTTTCTTCATGAATTTTGAGTATTTTTCCTTATCTTTCTCCTTATAATGATAAGTATTTAAAGTTTAGATGGAAGTTGTAAAGACTATTGATCTTTAATGTTGGAAGATGCCTTGTACTTCATTTTCTTCTTGATTTATCTTATCCAGATGTTAAAAATTATTGTATGAATATGTAAGAACCGGGCTGGTATTGTCTCAGTTAACAATTGGAAAGAATCACATGAGGTTGTATGAATGAGAATGTAATTCATATGATTTAATGAAAATAAATAGGGAAATAAACTTTGAAGGGTGTAGAGTTGGAGGAATATAATTTGGCAGGTTAAAGCCCCCAACTTGGTTTATTGTTTTGGGTTCTGATACGAGATGTTAACCCCCAAGTTGAGAGAATCAAGGGAACTCTAGAGTGAGAGCTGATATCTTCCCTGCCTAGCCAGTCTTAAGAATTATTCAAACTTTAAATTAACCAATTTTCTTTATAGTATCTCTAGTAATGGTAAATAATATTATTTCTCCTATTTGGCACAACAAAATTGGCATACTTCCACAACAAAATTCCTATACTTATTACTGATTTATTACGTATACTTGCATAGTATCCCAATATATATAAATTAAAAAGTTAAATTATTATTTTCTCCAAGATCAAGTTTTTTATTCTGTTGTAAAGTAAGATATCATAAGTGAAAAAGATCATTAAAGTCATTGTTATACAGTGCACATAAGCAATAATCGGGGATTAAGTTTTTGGCGCCCTTGGAGGGGAAGATTTCGAAAAGTAATTAAAAGCAAAATTTCTATTTTTTAGAAAGTCTTATTTAAACATTTAAAAAGTTATTTTAGTAATATCTTAATATAATATTTTATTTTAAGTTAGTAGATGCGTAGTTTAGGTTCTGAAGGACTAATGCCCTACGATTCTGAATTAGAGAGAATTGTTAAAAAAATCAGAAAAACCAGAAGAATTAAAAATTTTGAAAAATCTAAGAAAAAAATTACAGAAATGGTAAACCAAAATGAGCAAAATACTGAAATTTATCAAGAATTTAGACCTTTACGAGATTATGCCAACACTACGGTAGATGAACTTCATAGTAGTATTCAAAATCCTACTGTAGCGACTAATTCATTTGAACTTAAACCTGTTATAATCCAAATGATATCAAATAATCAGTTTGAGGAATCACCAACTAAAAATCCAAATTTAAATCTTACCAATTTTTTAGAATTGTGCACTACATTTAAATATGATGGTGTATCAGATGATGCCATAAGACTTAGGTTATTTCTTTTCTCACTGAGGGATAAAGCTAAGGTGTGGTTGAATTCGTTATCACCTGGTGACCAGAGGAAAATATATTGAGATTTTCATACCTATTTTATACTGTTTTTTATGATATTGCACTTTAAAAAAAGGTATTTTTGTTGTTTTGTTGCAGGAATGATGAAATAGGGTCACTGGAGCAAAAAGATGCAAAAAAGAGCGAATTTGGAGCGAAAATGAACAAAATGTGATGAATTGAACAAGGGCACCGACGACGCCATCGACCACGCCGACGGTGAGATTTTCCCGAGTCTCCAAAATTAATTCATTAAGAAAATCCGTCGACGGCGCCCTCAAGGCCGCCGACAGCGAGCTCGGCGGTCAAGTCCAACTAGGCTTTGGATGAGGACAAATTTTAAAGGGATGCTTAGGCAACTCTTGAGAAAGCTCAGCCACAACTTTAAAAGAAGATTTTTGCCAAATGTTGAAAGAGCCTAGAGAGATTCTAGAGGTCCTGGAGGTTAGAGAGGTTCCATTAGAGTGTCAAAAGTGCGAGGAATTTTGTAAGAGATTGTAAGAGTGGAGGGAAATTAAGAGATTTCTTCCTCCTTGCCGCTTCAAAGAGGAATTATGTGTGCTGTAGAGAAAAAAAGAGATTCAGAGGAACTTCGAGGAGTTTTCTTAATGAAAAATTAAATATAAGTTTATTTATCATTATAGTTTGTATGACTTTGCTTTTATATATGAATTCCAAGTTTTGTTGTGTTTTCCTCATAAGATCTGAGTAGTTTTCTCTATCTTTCTCCATGTCTTGAGATTTGTGAAATGGTGATTTGAATTGGTGGAGTCATGAAAATGTTAAGGAAATTGTGATAATCTTTTTACTTCGATCTTAATTTACTTTCAATCTGGCCAATTGATTTGTTAAAATATGTTAAGTTGTAAAACTAAAGTGAAGATTACGTCCAAGATTCAAGGAGGTCAAAGTCCTTGGAAGTTGGGTGCAAATAAATAGGGAAATAAAATTATCGGGTGTGGAATTGAAGATTTTAGAGTGACAGACTAAAATCCTCAATTCAGTCTTATCGTTTGGGTGATGAAGTGTAGATGTTAGCCCTCAGGCAAGGGGAACGTGGGAGCCCCAAAGTGAGAGCCGGTATCCTCCCAGCTTAGCCGCAGATTCAGTAAACAAGCGTATCTATGTTAACTTCGCAGATTGCTAGTGTCCATGATTCTGATGCAATATCTATGTTAACTTCGCAGATTGCTGCAATATCAAAGAAATTAGATCATTATGNATTATATATTATTTAATAACGATACGTATACTTGCGTAGTATCCTAATATATATAAATTAAAAGTTAAATTTTTATTTTTCTTTAGGATCAATTTTTTTGGTTTTGTTGTAAAAAAAGGAAATATAAGTGAAAAATATAATCAGAATTATCATTATATTGTTGCATATAAGCAATTTTGGGATCAAGTTTTTAGCGCCGTTGCCGGGGAAGTGAAGTGAAAATTGTAAATAATATATTGATTTAAAAGCAAATTTTGATTTTTTAGAAAGTCTTATTTAAACTTTAAGTTATTGTATTTTATTTTGTGTGTGTTTAGTTTTTATTTTAGTTAGTGTATGCATAGTTTAGGTTCTGAAGGACTAGTGCCCTACGATTCTAAATTAGAGAGAACTGTTAGAAAAATCAGAAAAATCAAAAAAATAAAGATCTTGAAAAATCCAAAAAAATTACATATCAAAATGATCAAAATGCTGAAATTCATCAAGAGTTTAGATCTTTAAGAGATTATGCCAACCCTACTGTAGATGAACTTCATTGTAGTATTCAAAAACCTATTGCAGTGGCTAATTAATTTGAGCTTAAACTTGTTATTATCCAAATGGTATCAAATAATCAGTTTGGGGGATCACCAAATTTGAGCTTAAACCTGCTATTATCTAAATGATATCAAATAATCAGTTTGGGGGATCACCAACTGAAGAACTTGTTATTATCCAAATGATATCAAATAATCAGTTTGGGGGATCACCAACTGAAGATCCAAATTCAGCTATTATCCAAATGATATCAAATAATCAGTTTGGGGGATCACCAACTGAAGATCCAAATTTAATCTTGTCAATTTTCTAGAATTGTGCGCTACATTTAAATATGATTGTGTATCAGATGATGCCATAAGACTTAGGTTATTTCCTTTCTCACTGAGGGATAAAGTTAAGATGTGGTGGAATTCGTTAGCACCTGAATCTATCAGAACTTGGGGTGATTTAGCACAGAAATTCCTTGCTAAATATTTTTCACCATAAAAAACAACGAANCATTAAATCAAACATATATACATAAAGTCACAGTCAAGTTTTTGGCATCGTTGTTGGAATTTAAATTTTCTAGTAGCGTCATCAAATTCTTGTAATTGTTGATTTACAAAAAAAGGTCGGTCAGAACGTGGGAGCTCTGAAATGAGAGCCAGTATCCTCCCAGCCTAGCTGCAGATTCAGTAAAAAAGCGTATGATTAGTCAATGTTCTTTATGTCTGAACCAAAGGGTAAATAATAGGTATGCTCCTATTTGGCACAATATAATTTGAATTAATTTACTTTATCCATTTACTATAATTTCTTGACAAGGAGAAGGATGATTTCTTATATATTGAATATCACATTTAAATCTTCATTAGTATCATTAGTTATTTAATAGTTAAGATATATTGAATATCACATTAAAAACCTCATTAGTATAATTAGTTATTTAAGAGTTATTAAAAATTTAAGTAATTATTTCAATTGCTTAATAGATGACAGATAAGCAATTTGAATTATATTGTTGTGATTAAGTGTTGATTTTCTAAAATCTTAGTTCATAGATAAGCAATTTGAATTATATTGTTGTGATTAAGTATTGCTTTTCTAAAATCTTAGTTTGTAGTCATAAGCAAATTGAATTCCATTGTTGCGATTAAGTATTGCTTTTTCTAAAATCTTAGTTTGTAGTTCTAGATAAGCAAATTGAACTTTGTTGTTGTGATTAAAGTATTGTTTTTTATTAAATCTTAGTTCGTAATTCTAAACTTACTCCCTGTGGGATCGATATCTAGGACTCCATTAAAGCCCTATATTACTTGAGTGATACGTATAGGTCTTAGTCCATAATTCTAAACTACTCCCTGTGGGATTGATATCTAGGACTCCATTAGAGCCCTATATTACTTGAGCGATATGTATAATTGCGTTGATAAGTGTAACTTTACAATTATTGTCATCCATAGTTATCGAATCTATAACTGTTATTAAGGATTTGGTACAGTTGCTAAGGAAGTGAAACTTTTAGCAGCAGTATTAAATACTTTTATTTTTAAGCATATATAAAGTCGCGGTCAAGTTTTTGGCGCTGTTGCCGGGGAGTGAGTAAAATCACCGATTAAGTAGCAGACAAATTAGGATTATTAGAAATTTTTTACTTGAATTGCAACATATTTTCATATTTAGTTAATTATATTACCGTGTATTAATTTCAAGTTGTATGCGTAAATTTGGACCTGAAAATCTTAAACCCTACGATTCGGAATTAGAACGCACTATTAGAAAGATTAGAAGATTGAGAAGAGAACCTAGACATTCTGATACAATGAAAAACAATATGAACAACCAAGGAATAGAGAATGAACACCAACCTAGACCCCAACGATATTATGCAAATCCTACAGCAGACGAAATTCACTTATCTATCCAAAATCCTGATGTAGCTGCTAATTCATTTGAGCTTAAACCTATATAATTCACTTATCAATCCAAAATCCTGATGTAGCTGCTAATTCATTTGAGCTTAAACCTGCTATTATCCAAATGGGTACAAACTAATCAATTTGGAGGTACACCAAATGAAGATTTTAACTTACACCTCGCTAGTCTTTTAGAACTGTGTGCTACTTTTAAACATGACAGAGTCTCAAACGATGTTGTTAGACTTAGAATTTTTCCTTTTTCACTGAGGGATAAGGCTAAGATGTGGTTAAATTCATTAGCATCGGGATCTATTAGAACTTGGGGAGAGCTGTCATAGAAATTTCTATCCAAACACTTCCCTCCATCCAAAACTACTAAACTTAGAAATGACATAACGTCGTTCTGTCAGATTGATGGAGAGTCAATATAAGAAGCTTGGGAGAGATTTAAAAATCTTCTTAGGAAATGCCCTCATCATTCGTTACCAGATTGATTCTTAGGAAGTGCCCTCATCATTCGTTACCAGATTGGTTGATAATTCAAACTTTTTATAATGGTGAGATCTTATAGATCGATTATAGATGCTGCGGCTGGTGGTTTTTTAAAGTCAAAACCTTCTAATGAGGCTTATTCATTAATAGAAGAAATGGCTACCAACAATTTTCAATGGTTCTCTGAGCAGGTAAATCCTAAAAGAGTAGCTAGCATCCATGATTCTGATGTAGTATCTATGTTAGCTTCGCAGATTGCTGCAATATTAAAGAAATTAAATCATTAATGGGATGAATTATTCTTCAACACATCCTATGATGGAAGAAAATTCATCTGGGCAATTTGTGGATGTTCAACCTTCATATGAAACCTTAAATGCTATTACTAGACCCAACAACTCATACTCGAACTATTATAACCCAAGTTGGAAGAATCATCCAAATCTTAATTGGAATAAAAATTCTTCGACAAATCGACAATGGGCAAACAACTCAGTGAACCCATTATGAAATTCATCCAACCAAGGAAATGTTAACTATAGACCTTCTTATCCTCAAGGATTTAACAGTAATACTCAAATTAAGGAGAAGAAGTTATCTATGGAAGAACTGATATTAAACATGGGTCAACAATTACAGAATCAAAGAAATTAATTATAGATTCAAGGAAATCAATTACAAAATCAAGAAAGTGCTATTAAGAATATTGAGAACCAATTAGGGCATATTGCTACTGCACTTAGTAACCGAACAATAGGAACTTTATGGAACCAAATCCTAAAGATCAAGGAAAAGAACAAATCAAGGCGATTCAATTATGAAGTGGACCGAGTACTGTGGAACCAAATCCTAAAGATCAAGGAAAAGAAAAAATCAAGGCGATTCAATTACGAAGTGGAAAAAAATTAGAGACAAGAGTACAAAAAGAAATAGAAACTAAAAAAAGAAAAAATGGATACCGAAAAAGAGAAAAGGATCACGAATAACCAAATTTAAAGTATCCATTTACACCAATGAAAGTTACCGTGGAAAAACCTCCATCACCGTTCCCTCAAAGACTGAAGCAACATAAACACAGTAAACAATTTTAAAAATTTTTTAAAATTCTTAAGAAGTTAACGGTGAATATTCCCTTCGTAGAAGCTTTAGAGCAAATGCTCAATTATGTGAAGTTTATGAAAGCCAAGTTTATAGAAATTCTTAAGAAATTAACAGTAAATATTCCTTTCGTAGAGGCTTTAGAGCAAATGCCCAATTATGTGAAGTTTATGAAAGATGTAAACATTCCCTTCGTAGAAGCTTTAGAGTAGATGCCCAATTATGTGAAATTTATGAAAGATATACTGAACAAGAAAAGGAAGTTCACGGATAACAAAACTGTTGCACTTAGCGAAGAGTGCAGTGCAATCTGAACAAGATGAGGAAGTTCTCAGATAATGAAACTATTGCACTTAGCGAAGAGTGTAGTGCAATTATTCAAAAAAAGCTTCTAGAAAAATTTAAATATCCAGGTTGTTTCAGTATAACCATTTTTAGCTACTGGAAAAGCTATGATAGATGTTCAAAAAGGAGAATTAACTATGAGAGTTAACGATCAAGAAGTGACCTTTAACATTGCGAAATCTATGAAATACCCTGCTGTTGAAAGAAATAATGAATATTTTTGCATGGAAATTAGTGAACATCTATTGAAAGAACATTTTAAAGAAATAGTTTGAAGAGAAAGAACAATTTGAAGAGAAGGATGAAGTTATTTTAGAAGAATTAGAAAATGAAAAATTTGATTATGTTCAAGAAAGATTTGAGATGTTGGATATTACAGAAAATGCTGATAAGAACCTATTTCCATCAATTATAAAACCATCTGAACTTGAGTTGAAAATATTATCTAGCCACTTGAAGTATGTGTTTTTGGGAGACTCATCTACATTACATGTTATTATATCTTCAGAATTAAATNTGAAATCTTTTCGCATGAAAATTATTGAACATCTACTGAACGAACATTTTAAAGAAAATTTTAAAGATAAAAAGCATTTTGAAGAAGAAGAACATTTTTTAGAGAAGGAACAATTTGAAATAAATGACGAAGTTATTCTGGGCAAATTAGAAAATGAAGAATTAGATTATGTTCAATAAAGATTTGAGATGTTGGATATTACGGGAAATGCTGATAAAAATCTATTCCCATCAATTATAAAATCACCTGAACTTGAGATGAAAGTATTGCTTAGCCACTTGAAGTACGTGTTTTTAGGAGACTCATCTACATTACCTGTTATTATATCATCAGAATTAAATGATCTGCAAGAGCAAAGACTGTTAGATACATTGAAAAGATATAAGAAAGCGGAATTAAATGATCTGCAAGAGCAAAGACTGTTAGATACATTGAAAAGATATAAGAAAGCTTCTGAATTAAATGATCTGCAAGAGCAAAGACTGTTAGATACATTGAAAAGATATAAGAAAGCTTTGTATTAAGGGAATTAGTCCTTCAATCTGTATGCACCAAACTATATTAGATGAACAATATAAATCAAGAGTTGATCCACAAAGGAGATTAAATCCGATGATGAAAGAAGTAGTNATGACGAAATTATTCTGGACGAATTAGAAAATGAAGAATTAGATTATGTTTAGGAATGATTTGAGATGTTGGATATTACGAAAAACACCGATAAAAATCTATTTCCATCAATTATAATACCACCTAAACTTGAGATGAAAGTATTGCCAAGCCACTTGAAGTATGTGTTTTTAGGAGACTCATCTACATTACCTGTTATTATATCTTTGGAATTAAATGATCTGCAAGAGCAAAGACTGTTAGATACATTGAAAAGATATAAGAAAGCTTCTGAATTAAATGATCTGCAAGAGCAAAGACTGTTAGATACATTGAAAAGATATAAGAAAGCTTTCATAATTAAATGATCTGCAAGAGCAAAGACTGTTAGATACATTAAAAAGATATAAGAAAGCTTTTAGAACTGTAAGAGCAAAGACTGTTAGACACATTAAAAAGATATAAGAAAGCTTTTGGTTGGACCTTATCAGCAAGAGCAAAGACTGTTAGATACATTAAAAAGATATAAGAAAGCTTTTGGTTGGACCTTAGTAATTGCAAGAGCAAAGACTGTTAGATACATTGAAAAGATATAAGAAAGCTTTTGGTTGAACCTTAGCTGATATTCAAATGCTGTTAGATACATTGAAAAGATATAAGAAAGCTTTTGGTTGGACCTTAGCTGATATTAAGGAATCAGTCCTTCATTAAAAAGATATAAGAGAGCTTTTGGTTGGACCTTAGCAGATATTAAAGGAATCAGTCCTTCGTTAGATACATTAAAAAGATATAAAAAAGCTTTTGGTTGGACCTTAGCTGATATTAAGGGAATCAGTCCTTCGATATGTATGTACATAATTATATTAGATGAACAATATAAACCAAGAGTTGATCCACAAAAGAGATTCAGAATTATACTGGATGAACAATATAAACCAAGAATTGATCCACAAAGGAGATTAAACCCAATGATAATGATATTAGATGAACAATATAAACCAAGAGTAGATCCACAAAGGAGATTAAACCCAATGATGAAAGAAAATAAAGCTTTTGGTTGGACCTTAGCTGATATTAAGGGAATCAGTCCTTCAATCTGTATGCACAGGATTATATTAGATGAACAATATAAACCAAGAGTTGATCCACAAAGGAGATTAAATCCGCTGATGCATTTGGTTGGACCTTAGCTGATATTAAAGGAATCAGTCCTTCGATCTGTATGCACAAAATTATTAACAATATAAACCAAGAGTTGATTCACAAAGGAGATTAAACACAATGATTAAAGAAGTTGAGAAGAAGAAAATTTTGAAATGGTTGGACACTGGAATTATATACCCTATTTCGGACAGTGCTTGCGTAAGTCCAATTCATTGTGTTCCTAATAATGGAGGGGTGACTACTGAAGCACAAGAGAATAATGAATTAATACCTATCACAAAAGTTGCTTGGTGGCATATTTGCATTGATTATAGAAAATTAAACACTGCGACTAGGAAAGATCACTTCCCTTTGCGATTTTTAGACCAAATAGTGGATAAACTTGCTAAGCACAAAAAATTTTTTTTTTAGTTGGATATACCAGCTACCATCAAATTCTTATTGCTCCTGAGGATCAAGAAAAAAACAACATTTACTAATCCTTTTGGAACTCTTGTTTTTCGAAGAATACCTTTTGGATTATGTAATGCACCTGCAACATTCCAGAAATGTATGATGTATATATTTAGTAAGTTAATTGATGATGTAATAGAAGTGTTTATGGATGATTTCTCTGTATTTAGAACATCATTTGATGTAGGCTTAAATCATCTTGAAAAAGTTTTGGAGTTATGTGAAAGAACTAATTTAGTTCTAAATTGGTAGAAATGTTAATTTATGGTTGCAGGAGGAATTGTGTTAGGGCATTAAATTTTTGAAAATGGTATGGAAGTAGACCCTGCAAAAATTCAAGTTATATCTAAATTAACACCTTCTCTTAATGTAAGATGGGTTAAAAGTTTTCTTAGACATATTGGTTTTTACATGCGTTACTTTAAATATTTTTCAAAAATTACCATACATCTATGCCAACTTTTAGAAAAGGACAAGTAATTTGAATTTACTGAAGTCTATTGAAATATCTTTGAGTTATTAAAAGAAAAGCTAATCACAACCCCTATAATAATTTCACCTAAGTGGGAGAAACCATTTGAACTGATGTGTGATGCTAATGATTAAGCTATTGGAGCTGTTCTTTGACAAATGTACGATAAGATTTTTAAAGTTATATACTACGCTAGTAANTAATGAGGATTAGAAAAGTAAACATCATTTAAAATTAAAACATCTTTGAAATAATACAAGCCTGATTAAGGTCAAAATTTTGTTAAGTGTTCCAATAACACTAACTTGTCTTTTTGAGTGTCTTCACCCACATAATTTTCAAGATTAAATCACAAGTGATAATTACCCTATTCTTAGGGATAATTGAGACATGAGTGCTCACTAAGCATTAAGGGTATTTACAAGATGACTTATTAAGCAACATAATAAGTTTAAAAGAACTCAAAATTTTTCACCAGGCAGTGAGAGAGTAGCACGGACCTTCTTCTTTCTCTAGATCTGTTGGATACCTCGGAGATCTACTAAACTTAATATGTTTTGCTTAAACAAAATCATCCTTAATTAAAATCCTAAGGACCCACCAAGATATGATATAGGGTTAGGAAAACTACCAAAAGTTTACTTCTCTATCTCATATAAACTGTCTTAACATCCCTTTTGAGTTTCAGGTGGTGGAACAAGAAGACTCGCCAGGTACGCTTTTACAGTTTTCAGCGTCGTCTTTCTTATACTTTCATATTGTGCTTTTATACCTGCAAACTTACATGCTGAACAACGATGTCATCCTGCATGAAAACTAAAACTACCAGGATATCCACAAAACCAAATCCAAAACTAAAATTAAAACTAAAATCAATCAAGATAAGACTCACCGCCACAACATTCAAAATATAAAACAACTCAAAATTTAATCACAAACACCACACAAAACTACAATTGTAACTAAATTAAGATGTCTCTATTGGATGACCGGGAATCTCTCGGAGGAGGTAACCTATGTTGCTAACGAGGCTTCCCATGGTCTAAATGAAATTATGGAACTCATTAAGTTGCGTTTAGTAAGTTCATTTGGACTAAGTGAATCCAATAGAAAATAGTGGTGCCAGAACGAGGGAACCGTAGGATCCTAACCGATGTATCTCTTATCAACTTTAGTATGCCCCATAAAATTTAAAGAACGTCAACCATAGGGCCACTTGATTTGACATTATAACTTGACACACTAAAAAACTCAAACTCGTCGCAGCAGGGAGCTCGGAGCTGGCATGGTGGGCAGCACTGCCATCTGCAACAGCAAAATCTGCCTTCCTCAGCTAAACCAATCTTCCTTCCTTAAACTTAAACTTAAACTAAAAAGCCGTAGAACTTCAAGGTTGTTTGCTTATGCAACGTAAATTCTCAATTCAACTATAGGCCTTTGCATAGCCCTCCTATACAATAGAAGCCCTAACTCGTCTTAGGATTATGAGGTTGTCGTTTTTCATGACCTAAATCCTCACATCTTTCAGGCTATTTGTGTGATATTTTCACACTAATGTAAGCCCTAATCAATAAAATTGATAGGATAAAACATTTAAATATTTCTCCTCAAAACTAAAGCCAAACATTAGGATAGCTTGGGAAGTCACCGGGATTCTCCTCTGGATCTATGACATCTCTTAATTCTTCCTCCTTTGGACTCTACAACAAAATGTTACAAATTTAAACCAATCCCCTTTCACACCTCTATGTCTGATCTCATTGAATAGTCCTATCCTTTTGAAATCCTTGAAGATAATGTTTCTTGATTTTTGTCGAGAGTCTTCTTAGGTGACTTTGATTATTTAAGATGTAATTAACTGTAGGGGCTTGCCCTTATAGGAAGCATGTCCTAACCCAGCTTAATATAAACCCTATTTTATTCTCTATATTAAATAGGGGAACTTGTCAGCAAATACAAAGTTTTCTCAGACCAGACGGACGTCATACTTCTCTTAGTTTATTTGATCAAGCCTCATCCTTAAGTTTTGTGTTTATCCTTCGAGATAGATACATGATTTGAGGTACAGTGCTCTTTCATTTAAACTATAAAAAATATGGGGTCAGTTTGATTTCATATTTTTCTAAAAATTATAAATTAAAACATTTTTCCGAAGCAGGTGACAAAATTTTGATTTCGGTAACCGACAGCTTCTTACGGGCAACTCCTCCAACCAAAAATAGCGCTGACAGCTTCTTACGGGCAACTCCTCTAACCAAAAATAGCACTGACAGCTTCTGGCGACTCCGTTGGGGAATAAGCTTTTCTCTCCATACAATTCAAGAAATATTATTTTCACACTTTGGTAATGTGTCCATGTCCCTCTTGGACCAAATTACCCTTCTTCTATTGGCATACTTTACCCATTTTTATCTTGGCAAGGTACAACCAACTCCTTGGACTTCAGGATTAGCTGTTCAACCATCTTTGAACAGAGGGGTTCAGAAGGCCATTAAGGACTCTTTAAAATTTTCATGTGGGGTCGGACCCCCTAATAGGTGTGTCGGTGGACTAGTTCCACCTGGGCATTTTCTGCCACTAAATGGGTCCCACACAGGGTCCTAAAATACTTCACATCTCCCATCCAAATTTGATTTGCTATTCCGCAAATTAAACCAAATCGTGTTGTGCTGCGTGCACTTTGAAACTTTCTTACATTAATTAAACTTTACACCTCTTAATTTTTCTTAAAACAAGATTTTAAAATACCCATAAATTAAGACCCGCCCGGTCCACAGATCAACCTCTACTTTCAGTGCTTGCAATAAAAATTATGAGGTTTTTGGATATATAGCTAACCCTGAAACTTTCTGTTTTCAAGCCTGCTGCAATGGCCTACCCAACGCTGACCATTTCCTGCAACTTGCCAATGAATCACAAAGCCCGTAATCTCGCTCCTACAATAAAATTTGGAGCCGAATTTGAAGATCTCGAGGTCATCCTCGGGAAAGCCCCGTTTGTAGTAATGAAGACCGCCGCGCCAGAAATATAGGAGCCGTCTGCAGAGTTCAACCTGAATTGCCTTCAAGACTTCCCTGCCTGCAAGAAGGCTAAAGCTACTGGCATTGCATCACTTGTCAAACCTGCTAGCCCCGCTTCTGCTAAGGAGAAAGAAGTGATGATTATTGAGGATCCGATTGAGGGATTAACTGTCTCACCGCCCGTGTTTGAAATTGGATCAAGTTCAAGGACTATACCGCTAACCCAAACTGAAAAGAGGAACCGCAACAGAAGAGTTCGAAGGGCCATCAAAGCCCAGGCTCCCAAGGAGACACCCGTTGAAGAGGAGCCACATCAAGATGAAGAAGTGTTACTAGAAATTTATCCACTCTTGCGAGGGAGTAGATTCCATCCTCTTACAAATACCGATGGATATAAGAGTATCTGAAGGATCGCTGTCGCATTACTGTCACTTCATGGACATAGTGAGGAGAGAAAGAAGTTCACTCCTATCACTCGAGTTAGTACAATTTTCAGAAGGCTTGCTACCAAAGAAGGATGTTCAATTAGCGAGTTACTTAAATGAGTGGGAGATGCAATTTTCCCTCGCATGAAGAAGGAAATTTTGAAGGGCGTCAAATCCGCCAGACAGTCCCACAAGACAACTGGAGTGCCACCTACTTGCATCCTCGTTTGGTTTCGTTTGGGGAACAAAGTTGATACCGCAGTGATTACTACTGATTATATTGCCACCAAGACCGTAGGACGTCGATTGGTTAAGTCGAGACTGGGTCCGAAGATCTTACCCGTCACCCATTATGGATAAATTCCTACAATCCAAAGGCAAAGACAAGACGAATACCTGGCACTGTATCCGGTCTACACCACGGGGAGCATACTTTCACTTGACATACCGATGTTTCTACAAAGATGCTCCGTCCTGAAACATCATCGTAAAAAAAGGAAAAGGTATGGGTACCCATGGTCGCTGCAACGATACAGTTCAGTGAGCCTGTAGGACAGGGAGTGAAACCAGTTTCTGAAATATTTGACATCGTCACGACAATAGCCAGCGAGATGGAGGAACAAGTAGAGGATGTCCATCATGGTCCTCCAGATCTTAAAGCAATCAAGGAATCGATAATTGAAGAGAAAGTTGAGAAACTCAGGATCGAGACTTTCGAGTTAGCTCGAGAACACGGAGTTTCCGTCAATAACGACAATGAAAATTTTGATTACAATGATTACTTGGAGGAGGATTTCATGGATTTCCATGTGATCAAAACTAGATCCACCACATCTATACGCGAGGCTCAACCTCACACCGAAGAGAACGTCGTAGATGAGCTGCGTAGGGTAATCCTCTTAAGGGATGAGCAAGTTAGTCTACTGGAGAAAAGAATAGAAGAGATGACTGCAGCTATGACCGCCATAGCCACCATTCAGGGGTAATCACAAGCACCGCAAATGACTTCTCCAGAGATTAATCACCCAGAAATCATACACATTATAGATGAAAGAAGAGAGGCTAGTTCATCAAAAAAAGATGAGCAACTGAAGAAAGATTCTCCATCAAGTGCCATGCCAGAAAAGGAGTTCAAGTAAATGGTTGAACAAGTGAGGGACGCCTTAGCCCAATCTAAGGGCGGTACATCAATTTTGAAGGGTAGACCTTACCCGGAGGAGTTCGATGTCGTGTCTTTCCCCAAGGGGTTTGTGGCCCCAAACTTCAAGATATTCGATGGGACTGGAAATCCCAGACAGCATATATCACATTTTCGAGCCAGTTGTGGCAACACGAGAAATAATGAAGCTCTACTCTGCCAGTAGTTCGTCAGCAACTTGTCTGTAATTGCTTTCAACTGGTACGCTGACTTGCTCAGCGGGTCAGTTAAAACATTTTCTAAATTAGAACAATTATTTGTGAAAAGATTTGTCGGGGCACAACACCATATGTCTATTGGAGAGCTCATGATGGAAAAGCGAAAGCCTAGTGAAACTTTGGTAGACTATATTTTGAGGTGGAGAAACCTTAGCATGAAATGTGAACCTCAGCTACAGGAACATCAAGCAATTTAGATTTACTCAAAAGCATTCATGGGCCAGTAGCTTTCATGCTTAAGGGACTCAACATCAAATCCTTCGAGAAGCTTAAGAGCATTTATGGGACAGTAGCTTTCATGCTTAAGGTACTCACCATCAAATCCTTCGAGAAGCTACTCGGTAAAGCAAGAAGCCTTCAAGAGGAAATAAAGCACATGGAGCAACATGAAAAGGCTAAGGTAGCCAAAGTGTTCGAGAAGAAATCAGGAGTAGTAGCGACCTTCAGCAAAGGAAAGCAACCAATAAAGATATATGCAGAAGAGCATCGCCAATCTTCATCACAGTACTATCAAAAATAGAATAGTCAATCCAGCCAGCGACCGCCTCAAGAGGGATCACCTTAAACAGGGGATAAAAGAATATCCCTATCAGAGCGACATAAAATTGTGTATTCTTTCAAGGATAAAGCTATACCTAAAATATTCATATGTCTTATGAAGAAGCCAAAATTCAAGCTACCATATCAAAAGAAGCCCAAAGAGGTGGATAAGAAGAATGAACCAAATTATTGCCCATACCACCGATTGCTTGGACACACTAAAAATGCTTCGTCTTTAAAGACTAGCTCGAGAAGAACCTTAAGGAAGAGAATATAACAATCCCGAAAGAATATTTAAAAAAACCAGAAAAAGGATCCATAAACTTGATTCGGCAGAGCCAATCTCCCCAATTGATCTGTATACCGGAATAGATGGATGGAGTACAACTTGGGATGAACTCAAGAGGGTCCTTAATCAAATATAGGACTCGTGAACAAGCTTCTACAAATACCAAAGAAGAATGGAATGAGGTATGGAGCAGATCATCCAAGAAGATACTGAACAAGATCCAGTCTCAAATACCGAAGAAGGATGGAATGAGGTCTGGAGCAGATCATCCAAGAAAATACTGAACATGCTCCAGTCTAATCAAAACAAGCCTCCATTCAGAATCCGCAACATACCAAACCTGAGATGAAGGTTTCGTCAGAAGATCCGTCATTATGAAGGACAAAAAAGAAGAAGAAAAGCATCACTAGGAAGATTGATAGCACAGGGGGGTAGGATAGGGGCTGCCTTCACTAGATTGGTTGTCTCGGATTTAGGGAAGAAAATCCTCAAATCCTTGGCTTTGTATGATTATCTTTTTATTCCTTCGGGATCTTATGAATACAATGATTGTGATTTTGGCTACGTTCTAACTATTTATGGTAATAACGCAACTGATTATGACCAATCTAGCTTCAATCTTTATCCCCAAAATGATCCTCAGGTCGTACTCGAGTTTGATGAACTCGTTGTCAAGTCCAAAGAAGACATCAATAATACTGCTCACGACAGCACCGATAACGAGGAGCCAATTCTCGGGCATCATGGTACACCGCTTGCCATCAACGTAGATATTTCCGAAAAAGAGGAAAAAACACCGGAAGATTCAACAATGATATCTCAAGAAGAAAAAATTATAGAAGTTAACTTAAGAGCGGAAAGGTGTTACCACCAAGAACAGCTCCAACAGACAAAGGAAAACAGATAATGACTCGAGAAGAGATACCCTCACCTCCACCAGTGGAAGAACCACGTGATCAAGATAAAATTGGAGGACCATACAAAGTAAACTACGATGTGCTAGCTCATCTTAGGAAGTTTCCTTCCTGATTAAGCATCTACGACGCTCTGATCCTGTCAAAGGAGATGAGAGAGTCTCTGGTTATAGCTTTTCTTGAACAAGAAATTTGTTTAGCTCAGTTGGCCAACACATCCTCAGATGAAGTTTGCTCGTTCAAAGAATAGTTAAAGGTAACCTTCACAGATGAAGACTTGCTGCTCGCTACCGCCGACCATAATCGTCCAGTCTACATCTCCATCAACATCGGCAGATTTGTGTTCAGAGTTTTAGTGGATCCTGGAGCATCTCTTAACTTGATGAGCCTACAAACATTGGCCTATTTGGATATTGAAGCTCAAGATCTTATAACCGATAAAATGATGTTAAGAGGATTCAACCAGAAGGGAGAAAGAGCCCTTGAATCAATTACATTACTTATGAAGGTTGGAGAACTCGTAACAACAGCTAAATTTCATATCATCGACGCCAAGACCTCTTTTAATGCTCTACTGGGATGACACTGGATTCATGAGCACAACATGGTTCCATCATCTCTACACCAGTGCATCAAATACAACAAAGATGGTCAAGAAAATTGCATCAAGCGAGGCCTACATCCATTTTAAGTGCAGGAAGTTGGTATCCATGAAGATGCTGCCTACTACGCGCCACCAAAGAAGACTGTATTCTCGCGCGAGGTTATCACAAAAAAAGATGAAGATTCAGAAGAATCACAAAGAGGAGGCCATTCAAATCCAATTCAGCGATCTTCTACCACTCCATTACAACGAGATGGTGAAAGTTCTTTTAATTCGCACACCCGAGGTCGAGGCCGGGGACGTGAACGAGGAAGGATCAATTAAATTGTTGAACGGACTAGGTCAACCATCAACATTGGTGATGAAGACAGTTTTGAAGACGAAATAATGATGACAAGACGGAAGAGACCTCAGTACGAGATATCTCTAGAAGATACTGAAAAGAATGAATATGAGACAATGTATGATCAGATAAACCACTATGTGAATGCTATGACCCTCACTCTAATTCTCCCTCAAAAGGTCGAGAGTTTAGAGGTCAAGGAAGTCCGTAGCATTGGTTCAAAATCGATCAAATTTTATCGTGCTTCTACCTCTACCAAGCTTGAAAAACATGTAAATTTGGATGATGATTCTAATGAATTAATGGAATTGCTTTTTGGTTACTTCTCGCCTTGTGTTCAAAAACTAATTCAACAGGGACACTTACCAAAAAAAATGCCAAAAGATAAATTTCAACTTTTTGAAAAATTATGGAACGGTAAAAGTCAAACTCCCAATTCAAAAGAGGGTCTCGGATTTGGTACAGTCAAACCAGTCGATGATTCTGAATTTTGCATGGTTGTTACTGGTGAGTAAGAAGAGGACTGCCTCAATATAGAGGATGACTCTACTGATCAACCAATAGAAGATGCTCCACCAAAATTTGAGGAGGAAATTAAATCTACTGTTGATGAATTGAAAGAGATTAACCTCGAAACTGAAGAACGACCCCGACCTACATTTATAAGTTCTCTACTTAATGATGAAGAATCTACAAAATTGATTAAATTATTAATAGAATTCAAAGATTGCTTTGCATGGAGCTACGATGAAATGTCAGAACCGTCAACATAGGTTGCAGTCCATAAACTTGGGGTGGACAAGAATATAACCTCAGTAAAACAAGCTTCTAGAAGAATGCGCCTTAAAATAGAACAACAAGTCATTGCAAAGGTGAAGAAATTAATAGATGCTAACTTTATGAAAGAAGAGCAATACCCCATATGGTTGGCTAATATAGTACCTGTTAAGAAGAAAAATGGGCAGATTTGTGTTTGTGTCGACTTCAGAGATTTGAACAAGGCATGTGCAAAAGATTTGTTTCCACTACCTATACCAGAGATGATGGTGGATATCGCTTCAACACAAGAAATTTTCTCCTTCATGGACAGATCGTCGGGATACAACCAAATCAAGATGGCTCCCGAGGATGCAGCACTTNCTCCAATAGAAAATAGTGGTGCCGAGACGACGGAACCATGGGATCTTGACCGGTGTCGCTTTAATCAACTTTAATATGATTTAAAGAACTTTAACCATAGAGTCACCTGATTTGATATTATAACCAAATGATCTAGAAAACTTGAACTCTACTACAACGAGGAGCTTGAAGCTTACATGGTGGGCAACCCGACCATCTTCAACAGCAAGAGAATCTATAACAACGTGTCCAACACATCCTTCCTTAGCTTTAAAACAACAAAGCCATAGGATATCGAGGTTGTTTGCCTAGTGCAACATAAATCCTCAAACACATCTTTTAGGCATTTGTACAATCCTGTTGTANCAGTGATGTCGTTCGGCCTAAAGAACGCTGGAGCAACATATCAGCGTGCAATGACAAAAATTTTTGACGACCTCATTCACAACCAAGTAGAATGCTACGTGGATGATTTGGTCATCAAAAGTAAATGAAAAATAGACCATTTGTACGATTTGAGGATCGTGTTCAAACAGTTATAACGATATGACCTTAAAATGAAACCCTTAAAGTGTTCATTTGGAGTTACATGCGGGAAATTTTTAGGATTCGTTGTCCGCCATCGGGGAATCGAGATCAACTAGGATAAGATTAAAACTATCTTGGAAATGCCTCCCCCTAAAACCTTGAAACAACTACGTTCCTTTTATGGGAAGTTGGCATATCTGAGACGTTTTATTTCTAATCTCTCAGGTAGGTGTCAGCCTTTCTCGGCATTAATTAAAAAGAATGCCAAATTTATTTGGGAAGAGAAATGCCAGCAGGCCTTTGAAGACGTTAAATAATATTTAATGACACCTCCTGTCTTGGCAGCCCCTATCCCAGGGAAACCGTTGATTCTTTATATCGCGGCTTTAGATGACTCTCTCAAAGCCCTCTTAGCCCAGTCAATGATGAGGGTAAAGAAAATGCACTCTACTACTTGAGTCGTCACCTAATACCGACGAAGGTAAGGTACCCACCTATTGAGAAGCATTGCATGACGTTAATTTTTGCTGCCCAATAGCTTAGACATTACATGATTTCTCATAAGATTACCCTAATCTTGATTGTAAATCCATTGCAATATTTAATGACCCGATCAGCACTCTCCGGACATCTAGCAAGATGGTCAATGATCTTATTGCAATTTGATATAACTTTTGTTCCCCTCTGTGCTATCAAGGGATAGATACTAGCAGACTTTCTCGTTGCACACCCAATGCCAGTTGGGTCCTCTCTCAACGACGAGTTAGTATACGAGCAAATATTACAAATGGAATTATCCAACACACAATGTTGGGAGATGTACTTCTATGGCGCTTTGTTAGCCAGAAAAGACAAAGGATCAGGCACAGTTATACCTGGCAAAGCAGGGATTGGCTTGATCTTTATCACACCAGGTAAGGGTGTGTTGAGGTTCTCATACCACTTGATAGAGCCGTGCACCAACAATGAAGCAGAATATGTAGCTTTAATCTCCAGTTTGGAAATGGCAATCTCAATGGATATAAAAAACATTGCCATTTATGGCGACTCCCAACTCGTCATCCAGCAAGTCGATGGACTACAAAATTTTGAAACCAAGATTAGTAGGATACCATCAGTACACAATGAAGCTCCTAGAGAGGATTCCTGATGTAACTTTCTACCAAATTCTTAGGGGAGATAATGCCCATGCCGACGCTCTAGCAAAACTCGCTAAGGACATGGCATGTCCCCCAGAGGATTCCATTGGAGTCACAGTGCAAGGAAGACGAGTCATGTCTCGGATCGACTTCAAAACTCTACACAAGCTTGGAAAATAAGAAACAATAAATACAGTTGCAGACATCAACAAAGATTGGCGCAAGCCATTAATAGAATATTTGCATACTGGAAAGCTGTCAGAAGATAAGTTTGAGGCGCACCGCATCAAAAGAAGGGCTATGTCTTACGCCTTGATGGGAAATGTTCTCTACAGAAGATCATTCGACCAGATGTGGCTACGGTGTTTGAGCAGAGCCGAAGCACAAAATATTATCAAAGAGGTACATGCCGGATTGTGTGGCGCTCACCAGTCAGGGCCGAAAATTAAAATGAAGATCAAAAGATTCAGATACTATTGGCCAGCAAAGATGTCCGATTGCATGGATACAGCCAGAAGATGTCACCAATGCCAAGTGCATGGGGTGGTGTTACACCAGCCTCCAAATGTACTACACCCAACTATTGCCTCGTGGCCATTCGAGTGTTGGGGCACGGACATAATAGGTCCGATAGACCCTCCATCCTCTAAGGGAAATAAATTTATACTTGCCGCTACAGATTACTTCTCCAAATGGGCAGAGGAAATACCGTTACGTGAGGTTATGACACAGCACGTCTTTCAATTTTTCAAAAGCCAAATTGTCTACCATTTTGGAGTACCGTGAAGAATAATTTCCGACAATGAGACAGCTTTCAGAAGCACAAAGATCAACAATTTTGTCAAAAGACATGGGATAGATTGGAGATACTCTATGATTTACTATGCTAGAGCAAATGGTCTGACTGAAGCTTTTAAAAGACACTGGTACAGATTTTGAAGAAAACACTTAGCAAATGGTCTAGCTGAAGCCTTCAACAAAATACTGGTACAGATTTTAAAGAAAACACTATATGAAAATAAAAAGGATTGGCACAACAAACTATTAGAAGCCTTGTGGGCCTACCGAACGACTTTCAGGGCTCCCACAGAGTGTACACCCTATATGCTCGTGTACGGAGCCGAGGTCGTGCTACTGCTAGAAATCCAGACACCATCTCTCAGAGTCGTCGTTGCCAACCAACTCACAACAGAAGAAAGTGCAAAACTCAGACTTGAAGAACTGGAGAGTCTTGAGGAAAAATGACTAGAAGCACAATAACATTTGGAGCTTTATCAGGCGAAGATGGTACAAGCCCATGACAAATTGGTCCGCCCAAGGACATTTAAAATTGGTGACCTTGTACTTGTGCTCAAAAGGCCTATTCTTGCGCACTGCAAAATAGGTGAAAAATTTGAGCAAATTTGGGAGGGACCATTTGTCATTGAAAAGGTCTATATAAGAGGAGCGTACCAGTTAGTGGACTTCCAGGGCGAAAGACCCATGTTACCATCAAATAGATTATATCTGAAAACTTATTACGCAACCTGACGCCGCTTGCCTTTGCTTACTTTGAAACTCTGAAAATTTGACACTTTGATTGTTTTGGGGTTATCTATGTGGCCAAATGTCTATGATCGGGACCAAATTTTGTAATTAACCTCAATATAATGAAAATTTTGAGAAAGAAATTTTAAACTTCAAATTTTCTTATTTCCACTTTTGAGTATAATGTTCCACTAAATTATACAAAACTCATACATAAAATAAACGATTCTCTTCACCAAAACAAACTAAAATTTACTTTAATAAATACTTTGTTTTGTTCTTATTCATGACAAGTTTCGGCCCACTGACGTTTTTCCTGTCGTTTGCAAAAAAATGTCGGGACAGCGGCTGATCTTTACTTTACAAGATGGCTGGAGCCTCGCACTAAATGAGGAGATGGCGCCGCATGGTGGTATCATAGACTTCAACATGGATTTCAACCAGGTTGACATGGACTACGAAGGTCCTCTCATGGATGTAGTCAGCTTTAAGGAGAAAGAGGGATTGCCTTCACTACTGAAGGTGACCACTAAAGATAATGTTTCACACAAAGGCAAGAATGTGATAACAGAGCAAGAACCGATGGAGGGGCCCAGCCATCTGCTCTCCATGGTAGCTACACCAGTCAGGGGCCCAGTAGCTGCCAATAACGAATGACTGCCAAGTACTTCGCTTCGCAGGACACAATGCAGGAACGCTAGCCACAAGAAGCAGAGAGTTTTTCTACTACAAGAACGTAGATGTCACAGAGAGATGAACAACTTGCTCACCCCTATTCATGAGGGGTATATTTATGATCCAAACTTGAAAGAAACTTCTGGTAGCTTACCCACCACGGATGAGGAACCAGATTTCGTGACAAAGTCAGATACACTTTCAGTTTTAGATGTCTTATGCAAGGGTTGCCCAATGCGGAACGCTGAAATACCGGCCAGGACATCAGCTATGGGCGCGTTTGTAGACTGCCCAGATTGCAATGTTCTACATTTACAACATTTCAGTACATTGGAAAAGTATACCTCAAGCACCAATGGGTCTCAGACTTCGGATTTTATGATGGATGAGCCATATGTCCCACTGGGGACGGATCAGTATGTACCATGGAGCCCATGGTCGTACATCTCATTAGAGGCCGACTCTCATGTTCCAGATCAACCAGCGCCAGTTTGTGTTCCTGCCAATGCTCAAAGGAAGGAACGCCCGCGACAGCTACCGACCCCTGGTATGATAGAGTACTACAAGATAAGTAAAGTAAATAAAAGAGAATTTGAATTTTACAAGGAAGTTCAGGAAAAATTTGTCAACATATTGGAAGGCCTGGAGCTGTATACCAGGGTTTTCTCCAAAAGTGATGAAAGAAATATTCTG
The DNA here is from genome assembly GCA_002079205.1 of Phalaenopsis hybrid cultivar. NCBI lineage: Eukaryota > Viridiplantae > Streptophyta > Magnoliopsida > Asparagales > Orchidaceae > Phalaenopsis > Phalaenopsis hybrid cultivar. The sequence goes on from JXCR01140896.1 coordinate 254,105, forward strand.
GACTGTATCTTTGATTTAAGAGATAGAGGTCGAGCGGGCCTTCTCATGGAAAGAATATATTCTGAGCCAAAGAAATGGATGAGAGGAAAGGGAAGAATCACCATCCAGTATGGCTGTTGTTACAACTTCACAAATGACAGACAGGGGAATCCGCCTGGGATCCTCAGACACGATCAAGTAGATCTGCTACCGCCAATGATAAAGTGGATGATCAAAAGAATGGTTAAATTGAATATTCTACATGCTACCTGCATTCCTAATAGTTATATTATCAATATCTATGAAGATGGTGATTGCATTCCTCCACACATTGATAATTATGATTTTGTGAGGCCCTTCTGCATGGTCTCATTCATGAGTAAGAGCAATATTTTAATTAGGAAAGAAATCAATGTCGTCGGCCCTGGTGAGTTCAAAGGTTGTGTGGAGATTCCTTTACCAGTCAGTTCCGTGCTCGTTCTTAAAGGTAACAGTGCAGACGTTGCCAAACATTGCATTCTAAGAGTACGACACCGTAGGGTGTCTGTGACTTTCCGCAGGATGGATGACAGCAAAATGCCATATGGATTCTAGTCGGACCAGGAACTGGACGAGTTACTGCCTTACGAGCTATGAGAGGGTTGTACCTCTAAGTACATGCAAAGGGAACTCTTATCCTGGAGCATGAATTAGAAGGTCTGCTTGATCAGGAGCTCGACATACCTGGTACAGATGGTCAGAGGGGGTTCACTTTCTTTATTTTTGCAACATGATATTTATCTGATATATTCAGCCTACAATGTATTCATAGCATGAGATGTTCTCGATGTATTTTGACATGGACTATATATTGTACCTTTTTGAGGCTCAAGCTTATGTTCGATCTGTGGCATCTTTATTGAAGCAGATTAATGCAAATTTTTCTCAGAAATGTGCCTTTTTGTCAGTTGCCTTTTTGTGCGATGGATGAAATCCACGAACTACGTGTTGGTTCAGAATTTCAATGAACAAGGAACAAAACAACAAATCTTTAACAATAAATAAAATTTAAATAAAAATAATCACTAATGAATAAATAACAGAACAAATTTCTTTAAAAAAAAATCAACCAATTAAAATTAAAACTTTAAAGGCATATTTTGAAAAATTAAATGTGATAAAAATAACAAGAAAAGGAAATGAATCTGTTGAGTCGATTCTCTCATTTTCAGAATTTCCTACTCTTTGTGCGTGCATCACAACCATCTTTATCTACAGTAACTCTCTTCACATCCTCGCAGAATTTCACATTCTGCAAAATACCCCACAAAGCTCTACAGATCTTCTTCAACAGGATCAACATTTTCACGTGATACATTTTTGCAAATTCAACACCACAAACTCTTCCTAAATTTCAATTCTCATTTTCGAATCACTACCTAAATTCTGATTCCTACCTTTCGAGGTCGACACCTAAATTTCAACTCTCTTCTCGGAATTGTTACCTAAATTTCAATTCTCATTTTCAAATCAGTACCTAAATTCTGATTCTCACCTTTTGAGTTTGATACCTAAATTTTGACTCTCTTCTTGGAATTGATACCTAAATTTCAATTCTCATTTTCGAATCAGTACCTAAATTCTGATTCCTATCTTTCAAGATCGGTACCTAAATTTTGACTCTCTCCTTGAGATTGATACCCAAATTTCAATTCTAACATTTTTGAGTCAGTACCTATATTCTGATTCTCATCTTTCGAGGTCGATACCTAAATTTTGACTCTCTTCTCGGAATTGATACCTAAATTTCAATTCTCATTTTTGAATCAGTACCTAAATTTTGATTCCTACCATTCAAGGTCGATACCTAAATTTTGACTCTCTTCTCAGAATTGATAACTAAATTTCAATTCTCATTTTTGAATCAGTACCTAAATTCTGATTCTTATCTTTCGAGGTCGATACCTAAATTTTGACTCTCTCCTTGAGATTGATACCTAAATTTCAATTCTCACATTTTCGAATCAGTACCAAAATTCTGATTCCTACCTTTTGAGGTCGATACCTAAATTTTGACTCTCTTCTCGAAATTGATACCAAAATTTCAATTCTCATTTTTGAATCAGTACCTAAATTTTGATTCTTATCTTTCAAAGTCGATACCTAAATTTTGACTCTCTCCTTGAGATTGATACCTAAATTTTAATTCTCACATTTTTGAGTCAGTACCTAAATTCTGATTCTCATTTTGTGGTCGATACCTAAATTTTGACTCTCTTCTCGGAATTGATACCTAAATTTCAATTCTAATTTTTGGATCAGTACCTAAATTTTGATTCTCATCTTTTGAGGTCGGTACCTAAATTCTGACTCTTCCTTTCTTTTCGGAATTGATACTTAAATTTCAGTTCCCACCTTTGGGTCAGCACTTGCATACTGATCCCCATCCTCTATAAATTTCTGAAATTTCATAACTCGAAATCCACTCTCTGATCCCCAGCAAGAGTCCCTACTTCTTGATTTTAATCAGACGATCATCTGCTAGTATCCCCAGCGGACATAAAAAAAAATGCACACACAACTCTACACATACTTCCAGGTCCGTTGACTTAGAAGTTTGTATTGGTTTTTGTTGATTTCGTCGGTCAACACCAATACGCGCGGTGTGTTTGCCCAGCACACCGTCCCTATTGGGGGTCCATTTATTGACCTCACTTTTGGTTGAGGTTCAATTTTTCCTCTTTAGTAGCCTAAGTTCTAGCCATAGGACTTTCCTATTGACTATTCTTAGAAACACATGGAACCCTCACCATTAGAAATTCTACACTCTTCTCTACTCAACTTGGAATTCCACATAAGGAACCCTCACCATTAGAAATTCTACACTCCTCTTTACTCAACTTGAAGTTCAACATATTAGGGACCTCACCATTAGAAATTTCAAACTCTTCTCTACTTAACTTGAAGTTCCACATATTGATCCTAACCTCTAGCACTTGGTACGTGGGTCATTATGGGGGAAACTCAAGATGAGTCACCATAGGACTGCTGGACCTTAGCATTGACCTTGGGTGTTGGTCTAGGGCTTAAGGTGCATACTTGCAATCACTTGTAATCACAATCACTCATTACCCTAAACCCAGAACTTCTAGGCTTTGGTCCCTTGATACTTTTGGGAGACTCTTGTAGGTGGTTCCCCTGAACCCATTAGCCCTAGGCTAGGGTTTAGCTAGGACCAATACATAGAGGACCCAAAATGGGGTTTCCATTGGTCCATCGCTTATTTATGGTAGTTGGAACTCCAACTCTACCAAGATACCCAACCTACCCTTTTGCCCCTAAACCTACCCAAATTACCCAGATACCCTTAGGACCCCAAATTTGGCCAAAATCTCCAAATCTAGCCAAAGTACCCACACTTATTCAAAAATCATTTCAAACACCTTGAAAACACCCAAATTACCCAAAATCCCCAAATTGGCCAAAATTACCAAAATACCCCTCTTTGGCCCAAAATTTCAAAAATTCTCAAAACCTCCTCAATATTCCCAATTTCATTTTCTGCAACTAGCACATGACCCAATTTGGCCAATTCAACCATCCTTGATCAAAACCTTCAAATTTCCCTTTAAAGGCCCATATTTTCCCCAAATCACCTCAAATGTCTAACCAATTGGTCTCAATTTATCCCAATTTCAATTATAAAGTCAAATTAACTCTTCATATAACCAATGTAGACCAAATCCAAACTCAATTGACCCATTATTTGAACTTAATTTTGATTTAGACCAAAACCCCAATTTTGGCCCCATGACTTGGTTCCACCAAATTGAACCCATAGCCCACTCAATTAGCCACAATTTGTATTGAAAAATCTTCATAACATTCTCATACATCAAACTTGACCTTCAATTGGCATTAGTGAGACCACAATTTCATTTGATTTCAACCTAAGTCCAAAAGCCCCAAATTTGCCCCAAATTGACCATGTCCTAAAATCTCACCAAATTGAGGACCTGAACCCCAAAATTTACACTCCATTCCTTCATGAAAAATCTTCACAACATCTCCCTTGATCATTTGAACTATTTAATTTGGACTTAGCCTAAGCCTAGCCCAACCTAGACCCATGTCTGGCCCAACATGCCCAAATTGGCCAAATCTCAAAACTCCTTCAAATTGACCCCCAAATTGAACTCAAAATTACTTTAACTCTGCACCAAAAATCTTCATAACAATCATCTACACAATGTTGATCAATCAATTGAGTCATTTGACATGGCTAACCTAGCCCAAATCCAAACTTTGATTACTTGAACTCACATTGAACCTATGCCTTAAAGATGGCCTAACCACCCCAAAGTCACCAAATTAATGGCTCCACGACCATTAGTTGAACCCTAGTGGCCAGTATAAACCTCTTTAAACCACCTAAACTAAGCCATGAACCAAAGGTCCCCTAAATTAAGGGATTTCATTCCATTTTTGCTTAAGCTTAGGATATTTTTGCCAAAATTAAACCTCAATCCATTAAATTGTTGTGACATATTCCCCTTGGTTCCCTAAGCTCCTAGCCACCTCCCCCTGGCTGGCCGGCCAGCCTAGTGGCAAGAAAATGGCCAAACCAAGAGCCACCCCCGTGGCACTTCATTCAAATCAAACCTAGAGGCCAGCTCATCCAAATCAAATTGTAGAGCTCCTCTGCCCTCCACCTAAGCACCACAATGCACCCAAACTTGTGCCCTGAGAACCACCCCGTGGCCATTTTTATAAAAACTCACCTCCACGTCCATGGGAGGTGTGCTAAAATTTTCTTAGAGAGAGCTTCCCAAATCACACACAGAGCTTCTTTAAGACCTCTACAGTCCACTCCAATCACTCCACTGCCTTGATTCCCTCTATGTAACCCTAATTTTGAGTTTGAAAATTAGGGCAGAAACATGGCATCCCTAATAACTCCACCAAACTTCAATTGCTTGTCCCCACACCTTCACAACAACAAGAGAAGACAAAGCCCCATCAAATTACCCTCTGAAATAGCCTCCACCATAGCTCTAGACCAACACCTGAAATCAAGCTTGTTTAAATTCATACCTAGGCCTTACACCACAGCAAGAGGCTTAATCCCTAGCCTCCTTGGACCCCAACGAACGTGCCAATATCCTTTGATTGAAGCCTCACTTCTCAGAGCCAAGGTATAAAACTCCTCTTATTTCCGAGCCTATTTGAACTCTTCATTTATTTTGAGTTGATTTCATGGCTTGATCACTATATGGATGTGTTCGTTTAGTCTAGATGAGCATTTTAAAAAAAAATCACTTAATTTGGTTAATAAATGAGAGAGATCTTAAGGCTAGAAGATGGACGGTTCTCGGGCTAGGCCATCGGGGACGATGACAGAGCACCGTTTGAACGTGCGTGTATCCAATAGACGGTCCAAATCAAGCCGGACAGCGCTTCAGAACATTAAGAGGGGGCTGAGTCAGCGCTGAGGTAGATGGCGACGTCGAATAGGAGGGCGCCGCGTGGAGCCTCGCAGCCGCTGTTGTTTGAGGTGGCGCCATGTGTTTAAATAGATAAATAGGGATTTAATTAATTTAGAAAATGACCCCTAACTTCAAAAATTCATATCTTGGTATAGAAAAATCACAAAAATAAAATAAAAATACCCTCATGCTCAGCGAACAGAGGAGAACAATGTGAAAATAATTTTAAGTCCACATGATGCATATTTTATTTTTAATTAATTAAATATTGATTTGAATGTTTTGATTCTCCATGCATATTGACACTTCACCATGGCTTGAAAGTTTTTTGAAAGGGACATTTTCTGATTTTTCCAAAGTCAGAGGAAGTCTTTAGACAGAGAACCACATTTTTTAGGTTTATGTACATTATTTGCTTAAAATAATCATGAAAATTAGCATGTTGGTTAGAAAATTCCAAGAAAATTTTGGAAGGTCCACCATGACTAGAGGAGCTTTTATAAATAATTTCATGGGTCTAGTCATTTAAAATGTACTTAATTTTCACAAACCCTAAATTACTAAGATAATTAATTTTGAAAGATATAAACACTTAAATGACTTGATTTTTTATCTCCACTGTTATTTATGATCCAGAGAACTCACCATAAAAATTTCAAAATATTTTGAGTATCATTTGATAACTTAAGTTAATTTTTAAAGATAAACATTACTTTTGGCATTTAAATGATTTTTAACAAAAATCAAAATATAACTCAAAAATTCATAAAAGCTTATTCTTTTGAGTTTTCTGTGATCAAAGGTATTTTCTAAAAAATAAATATTATTTAAAATAAAAACTTGATTTTTAGCCTATTTTAAATATTTAAATAATTAAAAATTCAAAAAAATCAAAAAAATAATAAAACTCATGAAAATGTTCCAAATTGTTTTCGAAGCACTTAGAAATATTTGGGATATTTTTCCTGATTTTCTAAATAAAGATATTGAATTTTGAAGCTTAAAATAATTTTTAAAGTCTAAGAATAAGTTTTCACTAAAACTAATTCTAGTAAATCAAATAAAAATCAAAAAAATATAAAATCTTCTTCTTTAAGTTTTCTGACCTCAGAGAGACTTTTTAAAAATACAAAACTTAATCTTCCCCATTTAAAATATTTTATATTTAATAAATACTCTAGAACTAAAAATAACTATAATAATTCAAATAAAATTCAACAAATCATGAAATTTGGTCCAAAGTTTTTATGGTCTAGGTCTACCTCGAGTAAAAATTTCAAGGAATTAGGATTTACCTTGGTCAATTTAGGAATTTTCTTTGAAAAATCCTATTTTTGCATAAAAATTATTATATAAAATAAATTTAATCTTGAAAAATCACATTTTCTCCTCTAATATCTTAATTGACCCATGAATAAGGTAGGATAAAAATTTCAAAGTCATTTGAAATGAAATTGACAAATTATGAAGTGTTAAGAGCCTTAGGGGCAAATGTGTAATTTTGGAAATTTAGCCTTAATTAACATTTAGGCTTAATTCAAGGAGGGAAATGGGTAACCTCTGATCTTAATTTGAATTTTTGAAACACAAGGGGTTCATTAGTAGAAACCAACCTCACTTTCCTAATTAAAAAGATAAGTTAATAGATTTCTAAATTAGTAAAATTTGGAAGTTTATTGCCCAGGACTTAGGGGTATGACTTTTGAAGTCAACAATTAATCAATTTAATACCCCTATTTTGTTAGGGCTTAGGGATATGACTTTTGAAGTCAATAATTAATCAATTTAATACCCCTATTTGATTTTCAAATAAAATTCAAATAATGAATCATGATTACTTAAAACTTAACCTTTTCAAAACTAATTAAGATACTCACCTAGGTCTTAAGGGCTTAGTAGTGACTTAGACTAAATCAAGTTTCATTTGAATGAGGATTTAAACAGTAAACATCTTTCAAATACTACAAGCCTGATTAAGGTCAAAATTTGGTTAAGTGTTCCAATAACACTAACTTGCCTCTTTAAGGGTCTTCACCCACATGATTTTCAAGATTAAATCACAAGTGATAATTACCTTGATCTTAGGGATAATTGAGACATCAGTGCTCACTAAGCATTAAGGGTATTTACAAGATGACTTATTAAGCAACATAATAAGTTTAAAAAAACTCAGGATTTTCCACCAGACAGTGAGAGAGTAGCACGGACCTGCTTCTTTCTCTAGATCTGTTGGATACCTCGGAATATACTAAACTTAATATGTTTTGCTTAAGCAAAATTATCCTTAATTAAACTTCTAAGGACCCACCAAGATATGATGTAGGGCTAGTAAAACTACCAAAATTTTACTTCCCTATCTCATATAAACTGTCTTAACATGCCTTTTGAGTTTCAGATGGTGGAACGAGAAGGCTCACCAGGTACGCTTTTACAGTTTTCAACGTTGTCTTTCTTGTACTTTCATACTGTGCTTTTATACCTGCAAACTTGCATGCTAAACAACAATGTCACCCTGCATGAAAACTAAAACTATCAGGATAGCCACAAAACCAAAATCAAAACTAAAATTAATACTAAAACCAATCAAGATAAAACTCACCGCCACAATATTCATAATATAAAACAACACAAAATTTAATTACAAACACCACACAAAACTACAAATTCAACTAAATTAAGATGTCTCTATTGGATGATCGGGAATCCCTCAGAGGAGATAACCTATGGTTGCTAACGAGGCTTCCCACGGTCTAAATGAAATTATGGAAATCATTAAGTTGAGTTTAGTAAGTTCATTTGGACTAAATGAATCCAGTAGAAAATAGTGGTGTCGGAACGAGGGAACCGTAGGATCCTAACCGGTGTCGCTCTAATCAATAAAATAGTGATGCCGGAACGAGGGAACCGTAGGATCCTAACCGGTGTCACTCTAATCAACTTCATGCCCCATAAAATTCAAAGAACTTCAACCATAGGGCCACCTGATTTGACATTATAACTTAACACACTAGAAAACTCAAAAACTCGTCGCGGTAGGGAACTTGGAGCTAGCATGGTGGGCAACACGGCCATTTTCAACAACAAAACCTGTCTTCCCCAGCTAAACCAATCTTCATTCCTTAGAATTAACCGACAAAGCCATAGGACTTCGAGGTTTCTTACTTATGCAACGTAAATCATCACCTCATCTTTAGGCCTTTGCCTAACCCTTCTATACAATATAATCCCTAACTCGTCTTAGGATTCTGAGGTTGTCGTTTGTTACGACCTAAATCCTCCCATCTTCCAGGTTATTTGTGTGATAGCTTCACACTAATGTAAGCCCTAACTAATAAAATTGAAGAATGAAACACTTAAATATTTCTCCTCAAAACTGAAGCCAAACATTAGGATAGCTTGGGAAGTCACTGGGATTCTCCGCTGGATCTATGACATCTCTTAATTCTTCCTCCTTTGGACTCTACAACAAAATGTTAGAAATTTGAACCAATCCTATTTCACACCTCTATGTCTGATCTCATTGAAAAGTCCTATGCTTTTGAAATCCTTGAAGATAATGTTTCTTGATTTTTATCGAGAGTCTTCTTAGGTGACTTCGGTCATTTAAGATGTAATTAACTACTTTCTTGACTTTTATCGAGAGTCTTCTTAAGTGACTTTGGTCATTTAAGATGTAATTAACTATAGGCTAGATTTTTATCGAGAGTCTTCTTAGGTGACTTTGGTCATTTAAGATGTAATTAACTATAGGGGAATTTTTATCGAGAGTCTTCTTAGGTGACTTTGGTCATTTAAGATGTAATTAACTATAGGGGTACCCTTATATGAAGCATGTCCGAACCCAGCTTAATATAAACCCTATTTAATCTTTTATATTAAATACGAGTCTTCTTAAGTGACTTTGGTCATTTAGGATGTAATTAACTATAGGGGCTTTCCCTTATAACATGTCCGAACCCATCTTAATATAAACCCTATTTAATTATTTATATTAAATAAGGGAACTTGTCGGCAAATGCAAAGGTTTCGCAGACCAGACGGACCTCATATTTTTCTTAATTTATTTGATCGAGCCTCATCCTCAAGTCTTGTGTTTATCCTTTGGGATGGAGACAAGATTTGAGGTACAACACTCTTTTATTTAAACTATGAAAAATATGAGGTCAGTTTGATTTCATATTTTTCTAAAACTAAATATATATAAATTAAAATATTATTCCGAAGCGGGTGACGGGATTTCGATTACGGCAACCGACAGCTTCTTACGAGCAACTCCTCCAACCAAAAATAGCGCCGATAATGAAACTAATACTCGGGAGAATGGTGATATTGCAACTTGAGTGCACTCCCATTTTCCAGTTGGCTATGGTGAAGTAGTTTAGGCGGCAATGCAACTTTTAAGAAAATATAACTCATGATCTGTTTCCATTAGGAGCTTCTAGGTTACAACTAGTTGTGTAAAACTATTGAATCTTAAGTGTACTTATACACTCATAAGAGGGTAGGTAGATATATGTTTCTTGTTTGCACATAATTTATTACATAATTCTATCATTTCTTTCAGTGCTTATGTCATCATCTTCATTTTACTTTTCTTTTGGAATGAAATCAATGCATGTTTAGGAATTTAGATTTTCTTAGAAATTCTCTTATTTTATTAATGTGATGGTATTTTTCTTGGTTCTTAATTCAATTTTAAAACTGGTCATTTGTAATGTTAAAATCCTTTGCAAAACATAATGATCCAGGAGGGCTATGATTTCACTCAAATAGTGAGTACCACACTAACCCATAAGATGGAGTGAAGCCAACTCTAAGGGGGACTGCAAATAGATAGGGCAATAAGTTTTGATGGGCGTAGAATTTTTGATTCTAGAGTGGCAGGCTAGAGCCTTCATCAAATTGTTCTTTAGTTTGGAATCTAAGGCCTGGTTAGTCCTATAAAGAGGGCACAGTGGGTAAGCTGGAAGTGAGAGGCTAGAATTTACTCAGCATGACCATATCAATTTAGAACTTAACTTTAGACTAGCCAATGTTCTTTATGCACTCTGGAGAGGGTAAGGAATATGCATGCTCTTATTTATCACCGACCACATTAAATTCCAAGCATTTCTTTCTTATGCATTATCTAGGTTATCACATGTGAAAGGTAGTTTGTAAGATCTTAAAATTCTCCAAACCAATTTCTCTAATTAGGATTATCTTTAAATATAGGTTTGTATTTAAGAGTAGTTGATAGAAAACACCCTTAGTCATCATTCCAAACTAAAACCTGATAGTAGTATACTAGAATTAGCCTAAGGGATTCTTACCTCACTTCTCTGTGGTAACAATACTCTTGTTAAAGAAAAACCAAATAATACTTGAAAAGATACGTGTACTTGCATAATACCCCTAGTGTGTGATCTATAAATTAATTTCTAATCATTACAGCATATTAGTTTTACATACTAGCCCCAATAATTAAATTGGGTCAAGCTTCTAGCCATGGAATTAAATATCTACGTAATTTCAGGTCAGATCAAGTATTTGGTGTCGTCTTTGGAGTTTGAAATTGAAGTAATTACACATATATGTACGCACACATTCTAGGGGGCATCAAGTTTTTGGCATCATTGTCGGGGAGGCTACGGTAAGAACTTTAGAAAAATTTTAGTTTAAACTGAAAATCTTAGAATTGGATATTATAATCTTACTATATAGTGTGTTTAGTTATTATGAGTCTATTTTTAAGAAATTTCAAAAAACCAAAAAATATTTCAAGTGCTTGAAGTACTGAATATCTGTCCTATTTGTTAAGTCTTTAGATTTGAATGCGTAAATCAAGAGCTACAGACCTTGAACCATATGACTCAGAATTAAGGAGAACTTTTAGGAGGATTAGAAATACCCAAGGAGAAAAGTGGTGAGCAAATGAAATATGTATAACTTTGGGATTTGTTAGGCTGACGACGTTAAACCAAGTGCTTTATGGGAGGCAACCCATAGGTTATCTATGTTAGTATGTTTGTGAGTTGTAATTTTTTGAGGTATTTTGTGTTTGTTTTAGTGTGGATTGATCGGTTTGATTGATGTTTGGATTGTTAGTTTGGATTGTTAATGGATTGTTATTTAGGAGTTATTCTATTTAATATGGCCTCCTAAATTTAGAGGGGTAAGGATACATAAACTTAGTTTTTGATTTAGATTGAAAAATAAGAATTATAATAAATACAATATGAGGAAGAAACCAAGATTAGACACACAATATATATGAACTAGCATGGTAATGTATTAAGCAAAATTGAAAGCATTGTAGGGATTTCTATAATAAAGCACATACAAAAGTGTCTTTATCCTAGAATAGAGTATCTCAAATTTCACTAGAATGATTAACACTTTATTTTGGAAAGCCATAATACAATTACTAATAATCATTTAAGGTCAATTAGAGCAAGCCATTTTTCTATATAAGATATGCTAGAACATTTTAAGAGATACTAGTATTCTAATTTAATCCTCTATGATTAGAATGATATAAAATTAAGTACATGATTTCATTAAACATCTCTTAAGATTTAGTTAGTGTAATACTCAGGATCAACTAGATGAAAATTGGGCCCAAAGTTCCTAACATGCTTGAGATCATACAAGGGTCTTTAAAGAGAGAAGGAAAGTTGAAGAGGACTACTAAATTATTAAACATCATCATGAGTCAGTTGATCAAAGGCGTAACGTCTTAAATTTTATGTGTAATAATGGTGGATGCTAGCCTAAAATTAAATAATCTTATAAGAGTAACACTAAAAAGATATTCACTTAACTTGGGTACTTAAAGCTTAAAAATAGCAATCCTACCTAACCAACATAGTAATTAAGCTGAGGACAAGAAATGCAATGTGTGATATAATTGATTAAAAATAAAGAGGCAAGCTAAACCATGAAGAACATACCAAAATTAAGCTTATTGTCATGTATATTGTGTCATATAGAAGATCTCACTAAAGATTGCAAAGAGAGATTTTTATTCATATTTGTACAATCAATAAGCAAACTAAATATCTTTATAGCAACACAAAAAAGCACAAGTTAGATTTGTGAGATAAGTAATTACTAGAAATACACACAAGTGTAGTAATATTTATACATAATAATGTCACTATTCATGCAATAAAACAAAGCAAAATTTGATATAACAAAAAGTTATGAAGAGTAATGCACGTGATAAACCATTTGATGAAAGGTCTAAATCTAAAGAAATTGATTAAAATTATGAATAACTTATAATAAGGTCTTAGGACTATGGTAGAAATAATTCATGATAAAATTGTAAGGGCATCATGTATGCTAGCCTTAGATATTTTCACTAGAAATACTTTTGCTTGAGCTCCTTGATGGCTAATCAAAAGACACGACTTATTGCAAAATAGTTCTTCTCACGATATCCTTAAATTATGAAAATAATTTCAAAAGAACTCACATTCATCATATGCCAAGTCAACCAAAATCTTTTGATCAAACATGCAAACAATCTCTATCCAATCATAAAGCCTAGTATGAAGCATTCCATGGATCTAAAAGGCCTTAATAAAGTGAAGTAATAAGCATTGCACCAATGAAGTTGGTGTAAGCATAAATTTTCACTTGGGTGTAAGCATAAATGTTCATTAGTGATTCATTCAAATTCAAACGTTAATGTAATTAGCTATAACATAATATGCATTCTATCAAGTTGATTTTAACATACCATTTATAATTGAAGGATCTTATAAACGAGTGTTTTGCATATAAATAATGCATCAACCTAAGACATGAAATAAAAAAAATCTTCTTATTTAAGTCAAATACAAATAAGTCTTTTGCACAATAATAAACGTTTAAGTTGTTAATAAAAAAAATTATATTTAATAATTTTCTGAACATTAATTTAGAAATTCTTTGAAAGATTGAATCTTAATAGCGGTGTGGTGTGCATGTGCTCAAGGTGCAAGTTGCATAAGCTCGAAAGTTTTTGTGGTGCTCGTCAAAAAAAGATAAATGGTTAGCATAGTAAGGTGGGTTTGACTTACTTTTTTTTTTTTTTAAGGAAATCACTCGTCATTAACCAGAAAACAAAATACAAGGGATGGGGCTAACCTCTAACATAAGGAATGTCAAGGCAACCCCATGGAGAAAAACTTTAAGATCAAAAGGTAAAACAGAATTTAGGTTACAAAGGGGAGAATGGGTTCCTTGTTTAGCAAGATAGTCACCAGGACAATTTCCTTCTCTCTGTATGTGGGACAACTCCGCCATAAGCNGCAAACAATCGCATTTCAGGGCCGCGAAGCCGCAAAAAAGCGGCCCCAAACGGAGCCTGAATATTAATAGCGGCGTGGTGGGCATGAGCTCAAGGTGCAAGTTGCATAAGTTCGAAACTTTTTGTGGTGCTCGTCAAAAAATGATAAATGATTAGCATAGTAAGGTGGGTTTGACTTACTTTTTTTTTTTTAAGGAAAGCACTCCTTGTAATTAACCAGAAAATACAACGGATGGGGCTAACCTCTAACATAAGGAATGTTAAGGTTACCCCATGGAGAAAAAACTTTAAGAGCAAAAGGTAAAACAGAATATAAGTTACAAAGGGTGGAAAGAGTTCCTTGTTTAGCAAGATAGTCACCAGGACAATTTCCTTCTCTCTGTATGTGGGACAACTCCGCCATAAGCTTCTTTTGGATGGCTATAATCCTCTTCTTATGTAAATCAGTTGCCAAGGGGTGTTGGCAACATTAATGACCACTCTGAGGAGAGCCAGGGAGTCAACTTCCATGATAATAAATCTATCATGGAAAGGCCACCATTACCAGCGGAATGAACATCGAAGTTTTGATCAGTGATAGTTTTGATCCACGGTCTAGTTGAGTTTCATGTTTCCTTCTCTTGTTTTCTGAGCTAGGAGTCAGCTCCAGNTTGAGGAGAGCCAGGGAGTCAACTTCCATGATAATAAGTCTATCATGGAAAGGCCACCATTACCAGCTGAATGAACATTCACGTTTTGATCAGTGTTAGTTTTGATCCACGGTCTAGTTGAGTTTCATGTTTCCTTCTCTTGTTTTCTGAGCTAGGAGTCAGCTCCTGCCCAGAATCCCATCCCACAAAGAAGTTGGTAGGGAGGGCAGCATAGAGAGCAATCTTATATATGTAGGACTTAATATTAGCCACAATTCTACAATAACCATAGTAGTCCTCCTCATGCTTCCTATTATTTCGATTCAACCATAAGAACCAGCAAATGATATAAGGCAAGCGCTCAGTGAGGGTAGATAGTTTAGCATCCCAATAGAGAAGGCAGTGTTCTGAATCATGGTAACCACAACTTTGANAGCCCAGAATCCCATCCCACAAAGAAGTTGGTGGGGAGGGCAGCATGGAGAGCTATGTTATATATGTAGCACTTAATATTAGCCATAACTCTACGATAACCATAGTAGTCCTTCTCATGCTTCATATTATTTCGATTCAACCATAGGAACCAGCAAATGATATAAGGCAAGCTATCAGTGAGGGTAGATAGTTTAGCATCCCAATAGAGAAGGCAGTGTTCTGAATCATGGTAACCAACTTTGAGATGATGGGGGTGGAGATGATTACCAAAGCTCTTCCACACCTGCAAAGAGACAGGACACGAGATGAAAAGACGACTTAGAGTTTCTTCCTTCTCCTTACAGAGAAGGCAACTTGAAGGTATCCTAAACCCCTTCATTTTCATTATATCATCCAAAGGCAGAAGATGATGAAGCCTCCAAAAGAAGAAAGACATAGAAGTGGTTAGACTGTTATTCCAGATTTTGCCACCCCAGGTGATTTCACAAATTTCACCTGTGAAGCGCGCTTTCTATAGATTTCTTTGGAAAATGAATAGCTGTGAGGACATTTATTCTTCAATTGGTCTTTCATGAAAATATTGATAGGAACATATTGGGTAATCTTTCCAACCAATTCCTCATTTAGCATCATTTTGAGCTGTGTCAAATTCCATTTACAATCTTCCCAATGGTCAATAACTTTGAGATTTTCAGTGGTAATATGCGTACCTTCAGCAGCCAAGGAATCTTCACCAGCCTAGTCATCTAGCCAGAAGTTCAGCTCCCCAATCCCACTGTCCCAAATCAAGAAATCTTTAGCTCTAGTTCTCACATTGAGCATACCCTTCGAAGTCGCAGAGTCAGTGCTTTACTTATTAACTACAGTCGGATGGGATCTGCCATAATTTGATCAGATTTCACTTAGCAATGACGTTTAAAGATTTGAAACCCAACCCACTAACATATAGTGGTTTACAGAACTCCTTCCAACTTCTCCAGTGTATACTTTTCTGCCTATCAGACCAAAAAAACTTCTTGAAATTTTTTTCTATTTTTTTCTGTGTTTTATTACTCATCCCAAGTACCTGGAGAGTAAAAGTAGGTATGGAGTTAAGGACACTCTTCAACAAAGTAATTATTCCCTCGTGGTTTAGGAAATTATTGGAAAATTGTTGGATTCTTGAGCTTATCTTATCAGCTACATCTTAAAATTGAACTTATTCCCTACTCCAAATCCCCAATCTTACTCTCAAGTATTTAATAGGGAGGTCAGCTAAATGGAATTAGGTGTGATTGTGAATCCAGGTTTTCATCATCAAAGGAGCACTTTTCCCCATTGAAGAATTGACATTTGGATCTGTTGAACTCCATCTCAAACACCACTTCAAACTTAGCAAGAAGATTATAGACTAGTTTAAGATCTACCTTGCTCCCATTAGTGAACACTATGACAACACAAGCATATGGCAAGTGAGATACCAGGATAGAAGATTTTTGTTGTAATTGGGTGCAGCTATGTTTAGCATGGAGGTCATTGAGCATCCTGGGTAGATAGTAAAAAACAAGAATAAAAGATATTGTCAACAATGTTTCTTCCCTTGGTAAATGCAGATTCGTGTTTAGAAATCAGATGGGGCACACAATTTTTATACTGATAATTTTAGAGATTACGGTAGTTAGGCTAATAGGCCAAAATTGGTCCCAGCTATCCTTTTGATTTCCCTTTAAAATAAGAAAAATAGTTGCAGTGGTAAAGTAGTTACAAGGTTCTTCCCCTCCGAAGTAACTTTGAATAGCCATAATCACCTCGTTGCTTATAATCCCCCAACACTATTTGTAGAAGTCAGCATTAAACCCATCAAGGCCTGCTTCGTTGTTACTATTAATGGATTCAAAAGCATTCCAGATATTCAAATTAGAAGGGACATATGTAAGTTCCAACCTTCTAACATACTCGTTATCACTCAGGAAGACAAATCTGTCGAGCATATCAGCTCTAGCATTGTCTTTTCCGAACAGCTTTTTGAAATAATTAAGCCCAGAATTGATAATATCTTGAGATATAGTGAGCCAAACACCATCCTTCTTGACTCTGAGAATGAAATTTCGTTGTCTTGTTGTCTTGATGGAGGCATGGAAGTACCTAGTATTTCTATCACCAACTTTAGAGATATTGGCAGCGGCCTTTCGCTGTAAGTATTCCTCCTTTATCTTTAGAGCTTGCGTAAGTTTAATTTGTGCCTCAACCAGCTCCTCCTCATTAGCTTCCTAATTGCTTAGTCAACCTTCCACCTGACACAGATCGTCTTCAGCTTCTCAGACTTTTGGCCACATTTTTATGGAGTCTCCAAAGTTTGCCCGAGCATTACCTTGGAGGTTATTGTTCCAAGCATTCTGAATTTGTTCCATGAAGTTCTCAAGTTCTGATGAGATGACCAAAAGTAATATACCTAAAAGTTGTGAAAGGAGGCTTTTGTAGGTTAGAAAATGGTGAAGAGGAGGGGGCAGTGGCCTGAGCTCAGTCTAGATAGATGTTGCACAAAATAGAATTGGAATTTTTCAAACCAAGCTTGATTTACAAGCACCCTGTCCAATCTTTCAATGGTATCACCTCCTCTCCAAGTAAAAGGGGAGCCTCTAAACCCCTGTCTAACAATCCAGCATCAGCAATGAACTCATTAAACCTGTTAATAATGGATGGGTTAGCTCTTCTACCTCCTTTCTTTTCGTCTTGGGAGAAAAGCATGTTGAAATCACCTCCAATAAGCCAAGCTTCGTCCATATTAAGCTCAATATTAATCATCTGAAGACCCAGTGCAGCCAGCATAGACAAGGGTAGCACAGCAGTTGAAATCACGCCAAGCCAGTTTTAGGTGTAGGATCTGAGCCTCAACCTGCAAGCTTGGACCTGAAGTTCCTTCCTCCAAAAAAAATATATTTTGCTATTGCAATTGAAGTAATGATTCAACCCTTTACGCATTTTGATGGCCTTATCAGTTCTTAAAAAACAGTGGCTCCAAATGGCAAAACAAAGAAGAGTGTGGATCCCTTTTAAATGCTTCCGTCAGATAGAAGAATCAGNTTATTGTAATTGAAGTAATGATTCAACCCTTTACGCATTTTGATGACCTTATCAGTTCTTAAAAAATAGTGGCTCCAAATGGCAAAACAAAGAAGAGTGTGGATCCCTTTTAAATGCTTCCGTCAGATAGAAGAATCAGNCATATGGAAAAATTTAGGAAAGTCACGATCAACACGACCTGTGAATCACAGAGGCACGAGCCTCATCATCATTGAAGGAACTTCTAAGATTTTTTCTCGATGATTATGTTTTATATGGTCTGCTCTCTACTCTGCTTTCATTAGGATTTTTAGAACTTAAAACCTTCTTTATAATCATGCTAAGTTAGGTTCACTAAATTAGTAAATTAGAGATTTTTCTGATGAAATAATTGTTAAGACTTCTCTCGTGGGATTGATACGGACTCTTAAACCGCATATTGCTTGACACATGCACTTGCATTGTACGACCAACTTACTTCACAACTAGTTTTGGTGCATCATTTTTTTGGTGATGCTGTCGAGGAAATGTGTTAATAATTATTTATGATTTTAGGAGAACTTTAGTTGAAAAGTTTAAGACCTATGTTTAGCATTTTCTTTTATTGTTTTTAATTTTCATTTTATTATTTTTGTTTTTGCATCTGTATTACGGTTGTGTTTTCTTGCAAGTACTGAAAAAAGGTTAAAAAGCTAAAAACATTTTAAGCCAAGAAGCTAAAAAAATATTTATCATTAAATTTGTTGTATTTAATTTTGTACATTGCATTTATGTTTATATTTATACATTGCATTTATGTTTGTTGACTGACTCATGCAGGTCATTGTGGTTGATTGTTGCATAATTTTGTCAAATTGTATTTTTGTGTTTAGGGGAGCTTTGGCTAACCTCGCTCGTTTTTTACCGTGAGATTGATCACACCATTATACGTCTTNTGTGAAATTGATCACATCATTATACGTCTTAGGAGAGCATATTCATTTACTGAAGCACCCATTGAAATGTCTGACCCTAACACCCCCATCATGAAACCACTTAGAGACTATGCCAACCCCTCTACTAAGGAGATCCATATGAGCATCAATTATCCATCTATAGAGGCCAAAACCTTTCAGTTGAGACCCGACATAGTCCAAATGGTCCAAAGAATCCAATTTGCGGGACTTTAATCTGAAAATCAAAACTTTAACTTAGCTTACATTTTTGAACTTTGTGGCACATTCTGGTACAATGGTGTCCCAATCAATGCTATTACACGTAGGCTTTTCCCCTTTTTCCCTAAGGGACAAGGCTAAGGTTTGGCTTAATTCCCCTATTTGAAACCCACATGCTTGTAGTGACTCCCGTGTCGATTACGAGGTTTTAACGAACATTACTTTCTAGGTTGATCCTGATCACCAATGTGAGTTAAGTCATCGAGAATGATATGAGTATGACTGTGCTAAGGATCAATGTGATCTAACCTGTGTCACCCTTGCATCTTATGGGTCGGTATTTAATGGCCCTTATTTTAAACTAAGAAAATGTATTTTTCTACTTATTACGCTTGCCATATTTTAAAACTATGCATGTAGCAAAACTAGGCTACATATAAGGCCAACCCTTTAAAATCCATCCTAGGTGACATCTTTTAGATCTTTTAGATCCTCGGGATGGGGTCAGCGTGGCAAACCCATCGAAGTCATACTTATCTGGAGACTTACTCTATACTTAGATGCTGGTTAAGGCACATATCATTAGATAGTGTGTTAGGCTAGGATTTAAGATGCTAGGTAGTATTATTGAACACTACTGGCTATTGTTTCATGTTGTGTTGGTTTGTTCTAGCCATGCATCACCTTTTTTACTTTTTGATGTGCTAGTGTGCTTGATGTGCATGGTAGTATAGTAGAACATTCTTTCACAGGGAGTCATGCCCAAACTTGCACACGTGCAGGTCCTGTTATGGGGGAGCATGTGATGATTTCTAATCTTTTTGCTTGCACGTGCTATTTTTCTCCCCTACTTAATAAGACACAACTCGTTATGTGCATTCCATGGCTTTCGTAAACAACACCTATGTTATGCAAGTCGAGTCCTTTTTCTTTTTCTAATGTATTTGATAGAGTTCTTTGGCTAAGCATGTATCAAAATTAAAATACGGGCACGAGTTTTGAGGCAGATGACGCATTAAACGAAGTGACATAGACCAAGAGCGGTAGCTCGTATCCCATACCTTGAGTTTGAATTTCTATTATTGCAGTGACATTTTGGCCTTTTTTTATTTCTGTAAATCTAGAATCTCGTAGAAAATATGATTTATGATCATTAAGGACCCTAAAATTGTAATTATTCTACTTAAAATTTCTATAAAAAGATTAAGATAACCAAAATTTTAGGATTAAAATATTCAAAATTNGATCTAGAATCTCGTAGAAAATATGATTTATGATCATTAAGAACCCTAAAATTATAATTATTCTACTTAAAATTTCTATAAAAAGATTAAGATAACCAAAATTTTAGGATTAAAATATTCAAAATTTTCAAAACCATTTAAAATCCATCATTGTTACCATTACCTTTTAGGACTACGTCTCCCTATCTTTGACAACTCCTTTTGAGCCTATCTGCTACTTTGACCTTATTGATATCATTTTTGAGGCCAAAAGCTGATAGGCTACCACTTGTTTGGGAGACAACAATTTTTCCTCTGCCCTTATAGCTCAGACGTACTTTAGTGCTTTGGAACATCCCTGGAAAAATGATTATGGTTATTTCATAGTCTTATGTCGGCACAATTTTAGGGGAGATCGTCCTGTGGNAAGGCCAAAAGCTGATAGGCTACCACTTGTTTGAGAGACAACAATTTTTTCTCTGCCCTTATAGCTCAGACGTACTTTAGTGCTTTGGAATATCCCTGGAAAAATGATTATGGTTATTTCATAGTCTTATGTCGGCACAATTTTAGGGGAGATCGTCCTGTGGTAGCTGTCGGTCGCCAGAATCAGAATCTCGTCACCCACTTCGGAGGGACATTTAATTTATATATATATATATATAATTTCAGACAAATATAAAATCAAACTGATCTCATATCTTTCAAAGTTTAGATGAAAGAGCACTACACCTTAAGCTATGTATTTATCCCGAAAGATAAACACATGACTTGAGGGTGAGGCTCGAACAAATAAACTAAGAAATATTTGACATTTGTTTGGTCTGTGAAACCATTTTATACTGACCGACAAGTTCCCCTATTTAATATGAAAAATTAAATAGTATATNTCGAAAGATAAACACATGACTTGAGGGTGATGCTCGAACAAATAAACTAAGAAATATTTGACATTCGTTTGGTCTGTGAAACCATTTTATACTGACCGACAAGTTCCCCTATTTAATATGAAAAATTAAATAGTATATTAAGTTGGGTTCTTAAAAGTTTTCTATAAAGGCAATCCCTTATAGTTAATTACATTTTAGATAATCGAAGTTACCTAAGAAAACTCTCAATAAAAATCAGAGGATATTGTCTTCAAGAACTTCAAATGATAGAACTTTTCAAAGAGATTAGACAAGGAGTTGTAAAGAGGGAATAGCTCAAATTTGGAACATTTATTTCTGGAATCCAAAGGAAGAAGAACTAGAGGATGTCACGGGTCATGAGGTGAACCTAGGTGACTTCCCAAGCTATCCTACTATTTGGCTTCAATGTAGAGGAGAAATATTTAAGTGTTTCATCCTGAAAATTTTATTAATTAGGGCTTACATTTGTGTGAAACGATTACACAAATAACCTGAAAAGTTGTGAGCATTTAAGTCGTGACGAACGATAATCTCGGAGTCCTAAAACGAGTTAGGGCTTATATTGTATAGTAGAGCTATACAAAAGCCAAAGAGAAAGTTGAGGATTTATGTCGCACTANGGATAGAACTTTTCAAAGAGATTAGACAAGGAGTTGTAAAGAGGGAATAGCTCAAATTTAGAACATTTATTTCTGGAATCCAAAGGAAGAAGAACTAGAGGATGTCACGGGTCATGAAATGAACCTAGGTGACTTCCCAAGCTATCCTACTATTTGGCTTCAATGTAGAGGAGAAATATTTAAGTGTTTCATCCTGAAAATTTTATTAATTAGGGCTTACATTTGTGTGAAACGATTACACAAATAACCTGGAAGATGTGAGCATTTAGGTCGTGACGAACGATAATCTCGGAGTCCTAAAATGAGTTAGGGCTTATATTGTATAGTAGAGCTATACAAAAGCCAAAGAGAAAGTTGAGGATTTATGTCGCACTAGGCTGGCAACCTCAAAGTCTTATCACTCAGTTGTTTAATCCTAAAGAATGGTTTAGCTGGTGTAGACATGTTTTACTGTTGAAGATGACTGTGTTGCCCATAATGCTAGCTCCAAATTCCTCGTCATAGCAAGTTTAAGTTTTCTAATGTGTCGAGTCTTGATGTCAAATCAAATGTTTCCTAAGGTCATGGTTATTTAAATATTATTGGGAATATTAAAGTTGATTTGAGCGACATCAGTTACGATCCCATGATTCCCTTATTCTGACACCACTATTTTTCTTCAGATTCAGTTAGTGCAAATGAATTTACTAAACTCAACTTAACGAGTTTCATACTTTCATTTAAATTGTGAGAAATTTTGTTAGCAACCGTAGGTTACCTCCTCCGAGGGATTCCTGATCATCCGTTGTAGACGTTTTAATTTAGTTGCAATTTTTGTTTTGTTTANGTTAAAGTTGATTTGAGCGACATCAGTTACGATCCCATGATTCCCTTGTTCTGACACCACTATTTTTCTTCAGATTCAGTTAGTGCAAATGAATTTACTAAACTCAACTTAACGAGTTCCATACTTTCATTTAAATCGTGAGAAATTTTGTTAGCAACCGTAGATTACCTCCTCCGAGGGATTCCTGATCATCCGTTGTAGACGTTTTAATTTAGTTGCAATTTTTGTTTTGTTTAGTTTGTGATTAAATTTTGAGTTGTTTTATATTTTGACTATTGTGGCAGTAAATTTTATCTTATTTTGATTTCTTAATTTTGGTTTTGGTTTTAGTTTTGTGGTTATCCTAAATGCTTCAGTTTTGACATGTAGAGTGACTTTAATGTTTAACATGCAAGTTTATAAGTAGGAAACAAGAGCTGCAAATAAAAGTATATTGCAATGCAATAACTTAANCTATCCTAAATGTTTCAGTTTTGACATGTAGAGTGACTTTATTGTTTAACATGCAAGTTTATAAGTAGGAAACAAGAGCTGCAAATAAAAGTATATTGCAATGCAATAACTTAAAAGCGTAAATGTCAATTATTCTTGTTCCTCCACTTAAAAGATCAGTATTTGCAAATCATATGTATAATTTTGCAGGAATTAAAACATGATTGTAGGGAAAGCAGAGAGTACAGATTTGGGGTGTGTCTACTAGATCCTATACCATACGCTGGTGGGTCCAATTTGTTCATCTCTAGGGATGATTTCATGAAGCAAATCATAATAAGTCCAAGTGTCCTCCAAAATTCCCAAAGGATAATGAAAAGTCTTAAGTAATACCCTAGATATTTCACAGTCCCTCGAATCGTTTCGAGTTCATTTTGGTCTTATTATGTTTGCTATATGGTTCACCCAATCCATACCCTTATGCTTAGTGAATCTTAATGTTTTGATTATCTCTTTAAGTGGGGTAATTATCACTTAATGTTTCGCCTATAAATTATGTGGGAAAAAAGCCCTTAGGGGCAATTTGGCTTAATTAAGAAACTTAGCCGGTTTGATTTTAAGAATGAGCTTATAGGGTTTTAAAAAAAGTTTCNTTCAAAGGATCATGAAAAGTCTTAAGTAATACCCTAGATATTTGACAGTCCCTCGAATCATTTCGAGTTCATTTTGGTCATATTATGTTTGCTATATGGTTCACCCAATCCATACCCTTATGCTTAGTGAATCTTGATGTTTTGATTATCTCTTTAAGTGGGGTAATTATCACTTAATGTTTCGCTTATAAATTATGTGGGAAAAAAGCCCTTAGGGGAAATTTGGCTTAATTAAGAAACTTAGCCGGTTTGATTTTAAGAATGAGCTTATAGGGTTTTAAAAAAAGTTTCAAATTAATTATAGGTCGTTTTCTTAAACTCATTAGACAAGATTTCGATCAAACCTAATTCACTACTCAGCCCTTAGAACTTAAGGGGTAGATTTGTAATTTTTAGAAAAATTTGAATATCTATACTTTTANAATAGGTCATTTTCTTAAACTCATTAGACAAGATTTCGATCAAACTTAAGTCACTACTCAGCCCTTAGAACTTAAGGGGTAGATTTGTAATTTTTAGAAAAATTTGAATATCTATACTTTTAATCCTTATCAAGAATCAAAAATCATTTTAAAACCATTGATTGGGTTTTTAAGTTGGTGGATTACAATCTTCCAAAGTCATACCCCTCAACTTAATATCTTCTTATTTAATTATTCTTCCAAATTTCATCAATTTAAAAAATTACAAATTTTTCTTTAATGAGATCAAAGTAAGAATGGAAGTTACCATTTACCCCTTTCATATTTCAATCACCAAGACATGTCCATTAAGCTCATTCATTACACAATTACCCTTTGGCTAAACCTAAATATTAATTAAGGCATAAATTTCAAAATTACCCTTTTGGCCTTAAGGCCTTNTAGCTACCATTTACCCCTTTCATATTTCAATCACCAAGACATGTCCATTAAGCTCATTCATTACAAATTTACCCTTTGGCTAAACCTAAATATTAATTAAGGCGTAAATTTCAAAATTACCCTTTTGGCCTTAAGGCCTTAACACCTCATAATTCATTAAATCAAACTCAAAGGATTTTAAAATTTTTATGCTACCCTACTCATAGGTTAATTAAAACATCAGAGGAGAAAATGTGATTTTTCTGAACTTATTTAATTTTATAATTTTTTTAATGCAAAAATAGAGATTTTCAATATAAATTTAATAACTCACCCAAAACAAAACTTGTGTCCTTAAGAAAATTATTGGAGGTTCATCTAGTCAGAGGACCACTTGGACCAATTTTCATGATTTTTAGACTTTTAATTTAATTATTAGAATTATATGTTTTTTAAGTATTAAATAAATATATAATATTATTTAAGTTAAAAATTAAGTTTTCAATTTTTCTTAAATCTCTCTGAGGTTAGGGAACCTAGAGAAACAAATTTCATATTTTTTTTGTTACTTATATTTTAATTACTAGAATTATTTTAATGGAAAATTGAAGAAAATTCATTTTAAGCCTTCAAAAATTAATATCTTAACTTAGAAAATTAGAAAAAAAATTTTAGTTAGTCACAAGTGATCAGGAAGTAAAATGTGACATTTTAATGTATTTTAAAATTTTTAAAGTTTATGATTTCTAAAATTAATTCTTAATTATTTAAGTGTTTAAAAATAGCTTAAAAATGAAGTATTTTTTAATTATGCNATTTAGTTAGTCACAAGTGATCAGAAAGTAAAATGTGACATTTTAATGTATTTTAAAATTTTTAAAGTTTATAATTTCTAAAATTAATTCTTAATTATTTAAGTGTTTAAAAATAGCTTAAAAATGAAGTATTTTTTAATTATGCTTTTCTTTTTCTTAGGTTCCTCTGGTCATAAGGAGCTCCCAAAACCACTTTGGTGATTTTTTTAGTTTTATTTTAATTATTATAATTAATATAGTGTCAAAAATGTCATTTCACTTAATTAATCCATTTTAGTGGTCAAATTAACTCCAACTGACTTGAACATTTTATGGAGAGCTCCCTGATATTAAATTATAGTGGAGAATAATTTTTATGTCATTTACATTTATATTTACTCCAGATTAATTTTATTTCTTTTTTAGGGGATGGTGACAATCAGGATTTTTTTTAATGAGTTAAACCAAGTTTATATTTTTCCTAAGGTCCTTTAACCATAGTGAACCTACCAAAATAANAAGAATAATTTTTATGTCATTTACATTTATATTTACTCCAGATTAATTTTATTTCTTTTTTAGAGGATGGTGACAATCAGGATTTTTTTAATGAGTTAAACCAAGTTTATATTTTTCCTAAGGTCCTTTAACCATAGTGAACCTACCAAAATAAGTTTTATATTTTTCTGTTGAATATTTTAATTATTATAACTTTTATACGAAAATAGGTGCTATTAACTTGAAAATTAGAGATCTCTAATTAGAGATGCCCCCTAACCTTGGAAAAATCAGGGGAGAAGCCCAACAACAGAGACATCAAAAGCCCCATGGTCCAATGCCATGGTGATACAAATGGAGAATCCAAATAAGAAAACCCCTATTTAATTGATTAAAAATCATACATACATCAAACAGAGTTGAAACCATTTTCACATTGTTCTCCTCTGTTCACTGAGTAAGAGGGATTTTTATTTTATTTTTTGTGATTTTTCTACTGCAAGATATGAATTTTTAAAGTTCTATTCATTAAGGAAACTAAAGAAAATCCCTATTTTTCTATTTAAACCACGCGGCGTGATCCCAACTATTTAAAAGCAACAGTATAACAATGTCTTTGATTATATTTTCCACTTATATTTCCTTACTTTACAACGGTACCAAAAATTTGATCCATGAGAAAATAAGAATTTAACTTTTTAATTTATATATTTTGGGATANACCCATGGTCCAATGCCATGGTGACATGTCTATGCAAATGGAGAATCTAAATAAGAAAACCACTATTTAATTGATTAAAAATCATACATACATCAAACAGACTTGAAACCATTTTCACATTGTTCTCCTCTGTTCACTGAGTAAGAGGGATTTTTATTTTATTTTTGTGATTTTTCTACACCAAGATATGAATTTTTAAAGTTTTATTCATTAAGGAAATAAACAAAATCCCTATTTTTTCTATTTAAACCACGCGGCGTGATCCCGACTATTTAAATGCAACAGTATAACAATGTCTTTGATTATATTTTCCACTTATATTTCCTTACATTACAACGGTACCAAAAATTTGATCCATGAGAAAATAAGAATTTAACTTTTTAATTTATATATTTTGGGATACTAGGCAAGTATATATATCGTTATCCAGCAATATATGACTTTTTGATTAATCTCCGAATATCGAACCCACAAGAATTGTTCACAATATGCACTTTCAAATAGCAAACTTTCTATTTCAAAAAGACAATTACTCAAACTATAGATATTTCACAGTAGGTAAAATTCAATTTTTTTTATATTTTTTTATATTTTGACAGATCAATAAAAACTTCTAAAGATAACTTGAGATTAAGTAAAATAAAAACATTGAATATGAAATATTTTTTTCCTTATCACGAATCAGTAATAAGTATGGGAATTCTATTGTGGAAGTATGCAAAATGTGTTGTGCCAAATAGAAGCAATATTATTTTTTACCCTTACTAGAGATGCAATAAAGAACATTGGCTAATTTATAGTTTGAATAATTCTGAAGACCGGCTAGGCAGGGAAGATACTAGCTCTAGAGTTCCCTANGAGCAATATTATTTTTTACCCTTACTAGAGATGCGATAAAGAACCTTGGCTAATTTATAGTTTGAATAATTCTGAAGACCGGCTAGGCAGGGAAGATACTAGCTCTAGAGTTCCCTAGATTCTCTCCACCAGGGGGCTAACATCTCGTATCAGAACCTCAAGCAATAAACCAAGTTGTGGGTTTTTGCTTGTCACTCTAAAGTCATCTAACTCTACACCCTTCAAAGATTATTTTCCTATTTATTTACGCTAAAATATATGAATTTCAATCTAATTCATACAACCTCATGTGATTCTTTCCAATTGTTGATTGAGACAATACCAGCTCNCCTCCACCAGGGGGCTAACATCTCGTATCAGAACCTAAAGCAATAAACCAAGTTGTGGGTTTTAGCTTGTCACTCTAAAGTCATCTAACTCTACACCCTTCAAAGATTATTTTTCTATTTATTTACACTATATCATATGAATTTCAATCTAATTCATACAACCTCATGTGATTCTTTCCAATTGTTGATTGAGACAATACCAGCTCTGTTCTTACATGTTCTCACAACAAATTTTAACATTTAGATGGGCCAGATCAAAAAGTAAATTAAGAACATGGAATTAAATCATCACAACTTCTTCCAACATTAAATATTATTACTCTCCATAACTTCCATCCAACACTTTAATTATTTATCATTTTAAGGAGAAAGATAAAGAAAACTACTCAGAATCCATGGAGAAAATAAAACCACACTTTAGTTTAAAAGTAGAAATCGTTGTCAAACCAATAAGAAGTCTCGATTAAAACCAAAAGTAGTTTAAAAAAAAGATAAAAACTTATCTCAAATCCTCCACCAAACT
>JXCR01140896.1:300576-320215 GCA_002079205.1 Phalaenopsis hybrid cultivar
GAGTAGTTTTCTTTATCTTTCTTCTTAAAATGATAATTAATTAAGTGTTGTATGGAAGTTGTAGAGAGTATTGATATTTAATGATGGAAGAAGTTGTGATGATTGAAATCCATGTACTTCATTTACTTCTTGATTTGGCCAATCCAGATGTTTAAATTTGTTGTAAGAACATGTAAGAACCAGGCTGATATTGTCTTAGTCAATAATTAGAAAGATTCACATGAGATTGTATGAATGAGAATGTAGTTCATATGATTGAGTGCAAATAAATAGGAAAATATTCATTGATGGATGTAGATGTTTGAGGAATTTAAAGTGACAGGTTAAAGCCCCCAACTTGGTTTATTATTTTAGGTTCTGATATGTGATGTTAGCTTCCAGGTGGAGGGAATTGAGGGAACTCTAGAGTCAGAGCTAGTATATTCCCTACCTAGCCAGTCTTCAGAACTATGCAAACTTTAAATTAGCCAATGTTCTCTACAGCATCTTTAGTAAAGGTAAAGATATTATTGCTTTTATTTGGCACAACACAATATGCATACTTCCACAACAGAATTCCTATACTTATTACTAATTCATGATAAGGAGAAAGATATTTTCATTTTTAGTTCTTTTCTACAAAAACTCATGTTATCTTTTTAAGTTTGTTTTGTTTTTGTCAAAATATTAAAATTACCAAAAATATTTAAACTTGAAAACATCTTTAGTTTAAATAATTATAAAAATAGAAGTTTTTCTACTAGTGCATATTGCATATCTTTCCTGTGGGTTTGATATTCATGTCTTAATCAAAAAGTCCTATATTACTTGATAACGATACATATACTTGTGTAGTATCCCAATATATATAAATTAAAAGTTAAATTCTTATTTTTCTTCAGGAACAAGTTTTTTGGTTTTTTTTTGCAAAATATGGAAGTATAAGTGAAAAATATAATCAGAATTATTGTTATACTGTTGCATATAAGCAGTTTCGAGATCAGATGAGTCATCAAATATTGCAACGGATTAACTTTTGAAATGAGGGTAATTTTATGAGAAAGCACGTAGTGCCTGAGCTTTTGGGTGGGGAAAGTTAAAGCTAGACAATGCTTCTCGATAAGTAGATACTTTATCTCTGTCAGTATTAGACGATGACTCAAGTAGTATAGTGCATTTTCCTTACCCTCATCATTGACTTGAACTAATAGGGCTCCGAGAGAATCGTCTAAGGTCGCGGTATAAAGTATCAATGGTTTTTCGGTGATAAGTGCTTCCAAAATAGGTGGTTTCATTAAGTATCGTTTAACATCCTCAAAAGCCCGCTGGCATTTCTCTTCCCAAACAAATTTGGCATCCTTCTTAATTAATGTCGAGAAGGGCTAACACCTACCTTAGAGATTAAAAAAAAATATCTCAGATATGCCAGCTTTCCTTGAAATGAACATAGTTGTTTCAAAGATTTAAGAGGAGGCATTTCTAAGATAGTCTTAATCTTAGCTGGGTCAATCTCAATTCCCCAATCACAAACAACGAATCTTAGAAATTTCTCGAAGTTAATGCCGAAGCACACTTTAAGGGATTCATCTTAAGATTATATTGTCGTAATCATTTGGACACAATCCTCAAATCATACAAATGGTTTATTTTTTGTTTACTCTTGACAACTAAATCATTCACATAACACTCCACTTGGTTGTGAATGAGGTCGTGAAAAATCTTCGTCATTTCTCTTTATTATGTTGCTCCGGCATTCTTTAATCCAAACGACATTACTGTGCAGCTGAAAATCTCGATCGGTGTTCTGAATGTTGTAAGTGTTGCATCTTCTGGAGCCATCTTTATTTGGTTGTATCTTGAAGATCCATCCATAAAGGAGAAATTCTCATGTGTCAAAGCGATGTTCGTCATTAATTCGGGCATCAATAATGAGAATTCATCTTTTGTACATGCTATATTCAAATCCCTGAAGTCGACACATGCACGGATCTGTCCTTTTTTATTCTTAACTGGAACAATGTTGGCTAACCATGTGGGGTATTATTCTTCTCTTACAAAGTTAGCGTCTATTAATTTCTTTACTTCAGCAATAACTTGTTGCTCTATTTCAAGGCGCATCCTTCTGGGAGCTTGTTTTAATTGGGTCATATCTTTATTCACCCCGAGCTTGTGAACTACTAGTTCTGCTGACATTCCTGGCATTTCATCATAGCTCCAGGTGAAGTAATCTTTAAATTCTCATAATAGTTTTATCAGCTTTATGGATTCTTCCTTTCTGAGTAAGGAACTTATAAAGGATGGTCAGGGCTGCTCCTCAATCCCGAATTTTATCTCTTTTAACTCATCAACCGCTGATTTAATTTCTTCTTCAAATTTTGGTGGAGCATCATTTAATAATTGTTCTTGAGAGTCAACCTCTACATCAAGGCAATTCTCTTCTAATTCAATAGTAACAACCATGCAAAATTTTGAATCATCAACTAATCCTACAGTACCAAACATGAGACCCTGTTTTGAACTAGGAATTCAATTTTTAACTTTCCACAATTTCTCAAAAAGTTGCAACTTATCTTTTGACATTTGTTTTGGCACATATCCCTATTNGCTAAGAAATCGTTATACATCTCTTTTGCACTATGACTAATGAATTTCTTCCTCATGGCCTCTTCCTTTTTCTTTAGATCCATCTCCCATGAAGTCATTTTCTCTAAATCTCTCTTTCTCTTAGACTTTAAGGCTAAAAAGGATTTTAGGGTAAAATTTCATCACCAAACCCTTCTATTTATAAGTCTAAATCCCTCAAATAACTTCTAGGCACGGCTTAAAACTGTCATGGCATGTTTAATTCAACCAATTGGCAGTTAAAACTTCTAGAAATTGAATTTCGCACATNCCATTACATAGAGGACCCAAATGGGGTTTCCATTCGTCCATGGCTTACTTTTGGTGGTTAGTTCCCCAATTTTACTCAAAATACTCAGCCTGGCCTTTTGTCGCTTAACTCCCCCAAATTACCTAAGTATCATTGAAACCCTAAATTTGGCCAAACTTCCCAAATTTATCCAAAATACCCAAACTTGTTAAAAAATCATTTCAAAACTTTTGAAAACACTCAAATTACCCAAATTCACAAAAAATTGCCAAATTACCAAAATGGCCCTCATGGGCCAAAAATTTCAAAAATTTTAAAAAATCCCAAAAAATTCCAAAGTTTTCCAAATATTCCTAATTTCATTTTTCTAAACTACCCACATGACCCAATTTGGGCAATTTGACTATCTTTGACCAAGACCCCCAAATTTGCCTTTAAAGGCCCAAATTTCCTCANACAGTACATAGAGGACCCAAATAGGGTTTCCATTGGTCCATGGCTTACTTTTGGTGGTTAGTTCCCCAATTTTACTCAAAATACTCAGCCTCGCCTTTTGTCGCTTAACTCCCCCAAATTACCTAAGTATCATTGCAACCCTAAATTTGGCCAAACTTCCCAAATTTATCCAAAATACCCAAACTTGTTAAAAAAACATTTCAAAACTTTTGAAAACACTCAACTTACCCAAATTCACAAAAAATTGCCAAATTACCAAAATGGCCCTCACGGGCCAAAAATTTCAAAAATTTTAAAAAATCCCAAAAAATTCCAAAGTTTTCTAAATATTCTCAATTTCATTTTTCTAAACTACCCACATTACCCAATTTGGGCAATTTGACTATCTTTGACCAAGACCCCCAAATTTGCCTTTAAAGGCCCAAATTTCCTCAAATTCAACTCAAATGTCCATCAATTTGATCACAATCTCCCCAAATTTTAGTCCCAAACTCAAATTCACCTTCAATGTCACCAAAATAAATCAAATATAAGCTCAATTGACCCATACTTTGAGCTCAATTTTTTTATTTAGGACAAACCTCTAA
Source organism: Phalaenopsis hybrid cultivar (assembly GCA_002079205.1). Classification (NCBI taxonomy): domain Eukaryota; kingdom Viridiplantae; phylum Streptophyta; class Magnoliopsida; order Asparagales; family Orchidaceae; genus Phalaenopsis; species Phalaenopsis hybrid cultivar. Next base: position 304,471 of record JXCR01140896.1, read on the forward strand.
TTTGGACACATTAGCTAATCTCACCAAATTGAATCCATAGCCCCCTCAATTAGTCATGGTTTATGTTGAAAACTATTTATAACATTCTTACACATCAAAATTGTTTGTTGATTATTCTTGGTAAAGTCTCAATTTCATTTAATTTCAACTTAAGTCCAAAATCCCCAAATTGCCCCATATTGGCTATGTCCCCAAATTCCACCAAATTGATTGTCTTAATCCTAAAATTGGCACCCAATTCATGTTGAAAACTCTTCATTAGGTTCCTACTGACCATTTTCAACCATAAATTTGGAATTAGCCCAAAGTTAGCCCAATCTAGACCAAAGTCTAGCCCAACATGCTCAAAATGACCAATTTTCAAATTTTTTCAAACTGACCCTTCAATTGAACTCAAAACCCTTTCAATTCTTCACCAAAAATGTTAATTACAATCATCTAAATCAAGGGAATCAATCAATTTGACTCAAGGACATGGCTAGCCTGACTCAAACCCAAGTTTTGGTCATTTGCACGCACTTGGACCCATGCACTAAATGTAGCCTAACCACCCCAAAGCCATCAAATTAATGACTCCATAACTATTAGTTGGACCCTAAGACTGAGCCAAAACTCACCTAACCACCTAAGCTAAGCCATGGACCAATGGTTCCTTACATCAAGAGATTTCATGCCATAATTGCTTAAGCTTAAGATTCTTTTTGCCAAAACTAAGCCTAAGCCCATTAAATTGCTGTGACATATTCCCCGGGGTTCCCTGAGCTCTTAGCCACCTCCCCCTGCCATGGGTGGCTGGCCTAGTCACCAGAGAAGCCAAAACCAAGGACCACCTCCCCTTGAAATTTAAGTATTAAAGGCCTATCTAGATATAGTAATCTTTCCCTTAAATGAAAAGAAAAGAAAAAGAGAAAAAGAAAAAAAAGAAGAGAGAAAGGAAAAAAAAAGGAAAAAAATATAAGGGAGGAGAAGCTTGAGGATTAGTGCCTAATCAAAAATTGGTTCTATATTTGATCTTTTTAAAGTATAAGACTTGAGAAAATCTTAAGCTTATAGATATAATATAATAAGTAAAATTATTCCTAACAAAAATTTTTAAATGGAGATAATAAAAGAAATAAATTCTAAATTTTGAAGAGTTACAATATTTTTGAATCAGATAGGAACTCATATTTTCATCTTTCATAACATTAAAAATTTCTAAACCTTAAGTTGGTCTCATTTACTGAATATTTTTTTTCTAAATTGGACTACTATATTTTTAAATCTACATTTTAGTAGCTCCTAAAGAAACTCATATACATATCATACATATTTAGTTTTTAAAGATTGAAGTGTCACTTGAGGACAAGTAACATTTTAAGTTTGGGGGATTTTGATACGCCTAAACTATATAGTATTTTTTGACACATTTTTATACCTATTTTTGAGATATTATGCTTTAATGGAAGGTGTTTTAGTGTTTTTATTTCAGGTACATGTAAAAAGGTGAAAAATGCTTAAAGGAGTGAAAAATAATCAAATTTGGGGCAAATAGGTGAAAAATGTGCAAAAGTGTTTTGGCGCCTAAGCGTCGGATAAACAGAGAAGGTCGTGCCTAGGTGTCAGAGGCCCCGCGCTTAAGCGTTTGTGGCAGTTATTGGATGAGTAAATTCAATTTTTCAAATTTTGAAGAGGTTTTTGAGGTACCTATTAGCTTTAAATGTGGTTACAACCACCATGGACAAAAATTATTGTGAAAGGNTGGCAAATAGGTGAAAAATGTGCAAAAGTGTTTTGGCGCCTAAGCGCCGGATAAACAGAGAAGGTCGTGCCTAGGTGCCAGAAGCCCCGCGCTTAAGCGTTTGTGGCAGTTATTGAATGAGTAAATTCAATTTTTCAAATTTTTAAGAGGTTTTTGAGGTACCTATTAGCTTTAAATGTGGTTACAACCACCATGGACAAAAATTATTGTGAAAGGATGCATCTCTTGGGGAAATACATAAATCAAGACACATTTTGAAGAGATACCAAAGCACCTTTTGGGGAATTATAAAAAAAGGTAGAATGAAACTTTGAAAAGGGGCCTTGAAAGTACTGGGAAAGTTTTTAATTTTCTAAAATTGGGGAGTTAGTTGGAGAGATTTTCAGGCACCACATACTTATCCTTTTTATTTTTGTTTTATATTGAGAGTGTCGTAAAAGAGAAGATATTCAAAGGAACTTCAAGAGTTTGGTGGAGGAGTAGAGACAAGTTTTTATCTTTTGTTTTAGACTACTTTTGGTTTTAATTGAGACTTGTTGTTGGTTTGACAATGANCTAGAGACAAGTTTTTATCTTTTGTTTTAGACTACTTTTGGTTTTAATTGAGACTTTTTGTTGGTTTGACAATGATTTCTACATTTAAACTAAAGTGTGGTTTTGTTTTCTCCATGGATTCTGAGTAGTTTTCTTTATCTTTCTTGAAGTAATTAAGTTTTGGATGGAAGTTGTGGAGAGTATTGATCTTTAATGTTGGAAGTTGTGATGTTAATTACGTGTTGTATGGAAGTTGTAGAGAGTATTGATATTTAATGATGGAAGAAGTTGTGATGATTGAAATCCATGTACTTCATTTACTTCTTGATTTGGCCAATCCAGATGTTTAAATTTTTTGTGAGAACATGTAAGAACCAGGCTGATATTGTCTTAGTCAATAATTAGAAAGAATCACATGAGATTGTATGAATGAGAATGTAGTTCATATGATTGAGTGCAAATAAATAGGAAAATATTCTTTGAAGGGTGTAGTGTTTGAGGAATTTAAAGTGACAGGTTAAAGCCCCCAACTTGGTTTATTATTTTAGGTTATGATATGTGATGTTAGCTTCCAGGTGGAGGGAATCGAGGGAACTCTAGAGTCAGAGCTAATATATTCCCTACCTAGCCAGTCTTCAGAACTATGCAAACTTTAAATTAGCCAATGTTCTCTACAACATCTTTAGTAAAAATAAAGATATTATTGCTTCTATTTGGCACAACACAATATGCATACTTCCACAACAGAATTCCTATACTTATTACTAATTCATGATAAGGAGAAAGATATTTTCATATTTAGTTCTTTTCTACAAAAACTCAAGTTATCTTTTTAAGTTTGTTTTGTTTTTGTCAAAATATTAAAATTACCAAAAATATTTAAACTTTCTTTACTTTGAAAACATCTTTAGTTTAAATAATTATAAAAATAGAAGGTTTTCTACTAGTGCATATTGCATATCTTTCCTGTGGGTTTGACATTCATGTCTTAATCAAAATGTCCTATATTACTTGATAATGATACATATACTTGTGTAGTATCCCAATATATATAAATTAAAAGTTCAATTCTTATTTTTCTTCAGGATCAAGTTTTTTGGTTTTTTTTGCAAAATAAGGAAGTATAAGTGAAAAATATAATCAGAATTATTGTTATATTGTTGCATATAAGCAGTTTCGGGATCAGATGAGTCATCAAATATTGCAACGGATTAACTTTTGAAATGAGGGTAATTTTATGAGAAAGCACGTAGTGCCTGAGCTTTTGGGTGGGGAAAATTAAAGCTAGACAATGCTTCTCGATAAGTAGATACTTTATCTCTGTCAGTATTAGACGATGGCTCAAGTAGTATAGTGCATTTTGCTTACCCTCATCATTGACTTGAACTAATAGGGCTCCGAGAGAATCGTCTAAGGTCGCGGTATAAAGTATCAATGGTTTTTCGGTGATAAGTGCTTCCAAAATAGGTGGTTTCATTAAGTATCGTTTAACATCCTCAAAAGCCCGCTGGCATTTCTCTTCCTAAACAAATTTAGCATCCTTCTTAATTAATGTCGAGAAGGGCTAACACCTACCTTAGAGATTAAAAAAAAAACATCTCAGATATGCCAGCTTTCCTTGAAATGAACATAGTTGTTTCAATGATTTAAGAGGAGGAATTTCTAAGATAGCTTTAATCTTAGCCGGGTCAATCTCAATTCCCCAATCACAAACAACGAATCTTAGAAATTTCTCGAAGTTAACGCCGAAGCACACTTTAAGGGATTCATCTTAAGATTATATTGTCGTAATCATTTGGACACAATCCTCAAATCATACAAATGGTTTATTTTTTGTTTACTCTTGATGACCAAATAATTCACATAACACTCCACTTGGTCGTGAAAATCTTCGTCATTTCTCTTTATTATTTTGCTCTGGCATTCTTTAATCCAAACGACATTACTGTGCAGCTGAAAATCTCGATCGGTGTTCTGAATGTTATAAGTGTTGCATCTTCTGGAGCCATCTTTATTTGGTTGTATCTTGAAGATCCATCCATAAAAGAGAAATTCTCATGTGTCAAAGCGATGTTCGTCATTAATTCGGGTATCGGTAATGAGAATTCATCTTTTGTACATGCCATATTCAAATCCCTGAAGTCGACACATGCACGGATCTGTCCTTTTTTATTCTTAACTGGAACAATGTTGGCTAACCATGTGGGGTATTATTCTTCTCTTACAAAGTTAGCGTCTATTAATTTCTTTACTTCAGCAATAACTTGTTGCTCTATTTCAATGCGCATCCTTCTGAGAGCTTGTTTTACTGGGGTCATATCTTTATTCACCCCGAGCTTGTGAACTACTACTTCTGCTGACATTCCTGGCATTTCATCATAGCTCCAGATGAAGTAATCTTTAAATTCTGATAATAGTTTTATCAGCTTTATGGATTCTTCCTTGCTGAGTAAAGAACTTATAAAGGATGGTCAGGGCTGCTCCTCAATCCCGAATTTTATATCTTTTAACTCATCAACCGCTGATTTAATTTCTTCTTCAAATTTTGGTGGAGCATCATTTAATAATTATTCTTGAGAGTCAACCTCTACATCAAGGCAATTCTCTTCTAATTCAGTAGTAACAACCATGCAAAATTTTGAATCATCAACTAATCCTACAGTACCAAATCTGAGACCCTGTTTTGAATTAGGAGTTCAACTTTTAACTTTCCACAATTTCTCAAAAAGTTGCAACTTATCTTTTGACATTTGTTTTGGCACATATCCCTGTTGAATTAATTTTTTTACACAAGGAGAAAAGTAACCAAATGGTACTTCCATTAATTCATTAGAACCATCATCCAAATTTACATGATTTTCAGACTTAGTAGAAGGGGAAGCAAGGTAAAACTTGATCAGTTCCAAACCAACACTACGGACATCCTTGACCTCTAAACTCTCTATCTTTTAAGGGTAGATCGGAGTAAGGTTCATGGCATTCACATAGTGGTTGATCTGATCATACATCGACTCATATTCATCTTTTTCCACGTCTTCCAAGGAGATCTCGTGTTGAGATTTTTTTTACTTTATCATCATCATTTCTTCCTCAGAACTTTCTTCCATGTCGATGTTGATGGTCGACCTAGTCCGTTCAACAATCGTGGTTGTTCTACCTCGCCCACATCCCCGGCCTCGATCTCAGGTGTATGGACTAAAAGAACCTCTACCCCCTTGTTGTGAAGAAACAATAGTAGATTATCATAGTAGAGTTGAATGGCCTTTCCTTTGTGATCCTTCTGAATTGTCCATTTCATTCATCACAACTTCAAGAGAAAAGTCTATTTTCTTTGAAGGTGCATAGTAGGTGGTGTCTTCATTAAAGCCTACTTCATGTACTGAAAATGGTAATCAGTCTCCTTTAATACAATGTTCTTATCCTTATTTAAAGTATTTATGCATTGATATAAGGATGACAGAATCATATTATGCTCGTGAATCTATGGTCGTCCAAGTAGAGCATTGAAAGAAGTCTCTGCATTGATGATATGAAATGTTGCGGTTGTTACTAATTCTCCTGCTTTTTTTAACAATGTAACCGATCTAAGTGCTCTTTCTCCATTTTGTTTAAATCCTCTTAACATCATTTTATTGGTTTTAAGCTCTTGAGCCTCAATGTCCAAGTATGCTAATGTCCGTAGACTCATTAAGTTTAGTGATGGTCTTCGGTCTACCAAGACTCTCGACAATACAAATCTGCCGATGTTGACGGAGATGTACAGTGGTCGGTTATGGTTGGTGGTACCGAGCAACAAGTATTCATCTATGAATGTTATCCCAAGTTTTTATTTTAATGAATAAACTTCATCCAAGGATGTGCTGACCAACTAAGCTATGCAGATTTTTGAGTCGAGCAAGGCTGTAATCAGAGATTCTCTCATCTCTTTTGATAGGATTAGAGCATCGTAAATGCTAAGTTTGGTCGGTAACCTCCTAAGATGAGCTAGCACGTTATAATCAACTTTGTATAATCCTCTGATCTTTACTTGGTTACGTGGCTCTTCCACTGGTGGAGGTAGAGGTAGCTCTTCTTGGGTGACTATTTTTTTCCCTTTATTTACTAGAGCAGATTTTGAAGTTAATACTTTCCCACTCCTTAGACTTACTTTTGAAATTTCTTCTTCCTTAGATGTTGTATGTAAAATTTGTGGTATTCCTTCTTCTTCATTGGAGAGATCCAAATTGATGGCAAGTGGTGCACCGTGGCACTCAAGGACTGACTCCTCACTCCTGGTGGTATCATAACCAGTATCGTCGATGTCTTCTTCATTCTCATTAACGGGCTCATCGTACTCAAGTACAATTTAAGGATTAGTTTGGGAATTGAGATCGGTTTTAGATTGAACAAAATCAGTTACGTTATCATTATAAAAAGTCAAAATGTAGCCAAAATCATAATCATTATATTCATAATAACCCGATGGGACAAAAAGATAATCATACATGGTCAAGGGTTTGAGGATTTTCTTCTTCAAATCCAATACAACCAATCTAACAGACGGAGCCCCTATCCTACCACCCACGCTATTCATTTTCATGACGTCACTCTTTTTCTTCTCTTCCGATTGTGGTGACTTATCTGGCAAAATCTCCAACTTGGGCTAGGCAGGTTGTAGACTCTGAACGATTGTCTGAACTAAAGCGGTTTGAATCTGATCCAATATCTTCTTGGATGACTTGCTCCAAACTATGCTCCATCCATATTTTTCCGCATATGGATCTATTGGGATGACTGGCTCGACCGAAATCATATTCACAGAACCTTTTTCAAGTTCTTTCAAGTATTCTTTCGGGATTTTTATATTTCCTTTTTTATAGTTTCTCTTGAGCCAATCCTTGAAAATAAAGCAATCTTCTATTGTATGTCCCAGCATCCTGTGGTAAGGGCAAAAGTTGGGATATTCTTTCTTGTCAACTTCTTCCGGCTTCTTTAGTTCTGGCAATCTAAACTCTGGCTTTTTCATTAAATTTTTAACATCTTTAGCACAGCCTCATCTTTGAAATAATATACTCTTTTCCTTCATTCTAAAAGAGTCAGACCCATTCTGCCACCTGTCTGGTATGGTCCTCCCTGATATGACTGTTGGCTAGACTGAACAAACTGTTGTGTTTGTTGTTGAGCATGTTGTAACGATTACTGAGAACTTTGTTGAGGATGCTCTGCCTGTATCTTCATTGGTTGTTTCCCTTATCGACTGTTGCCACTGCCCCATACCTCTTCTCAAATGCTCTAGTTCTCCTGGATTTCTTTGCTTTCTCTTGAGAATCCATATGTTTAACTTCCTATTGTAAGCTGTTGGCTTTACTTAACAACTTCTCAATGGACTTGATGGTGAGTCCCTTGAGCATAAAAGTTACTAGCACATGCATGATTTTGAGTAAAATCTCGACTGCATGTTGTTCCTGTAGTTGAGGTTGACATTTCATGCTAATGTTTCTCCACCTCATGATATAATCCACCAGAGTCTCATTGGGTCTTTGCTTCTCCATTACAAGACCTCCAATAGAAAGATGGTGTTATGCTCCAACAAATCTCTTCACGAACATCTATTCTAACTTGGCGAACGTTTTCACTAATCCGTTGGGTAACTCGACATACCAATCAAAAGTAATTCTTGACAGGCTACTGACAAATTATCAGAAGATTAAGGCTTCATTATATCCTATGTTGCTACAACTGGCTTGAAAATGTGTTATATGTTGCCTGGGATTTTTGGTCCCGTCAAATATCTTGCTTTTTTGTGACACAAAACCCTTGGGGTAGGGCACGACATCAAACTCCTCCGGGTAAGGTCTACTCATTGAAATCAATGTGCCACCCTTAGATTGAGCTAAGGCCTCCCAAACTTGTTGTTTGACCAATTGTTTAAAATTCTTTTTAGGTATGGTATTTGGTGAGAAATCCTTCTTTTGCTATTCTTCTCTATTAGCAGAGCAACTTCTCTTCATTCATCAGTAATATGGATTATTTCAGTTGGTTAACTTCTGGAGAAGATACCTGCTGTAACTAGGATTGTCCANCTCGGTCTACCAAGACTCTGGACAATACAAATCTGTCGATGTTGACGGAGATGTACAGTGATCGGTTATGGTCGGTGGTACCGAGCAACAAGTATTCATCTATGAATTCTATCCCAAGTTTTTATTTTAACGAATAAACTTCATCCAAGGATGTGCTGACCAACTAAGCTATGCAGATTTTTGAGTCGAGCAAGGTTGTAATCAGAGATTCTCTCATCTCTTTTGATAGAATTATAGCATCGTAAATGCTAAGTTTGGTCGGTAAGCTCCTAAGATGAGCTAGCACGTTATAATCAACTTTGTATAATCCTCTAATTTTTACTTGGTTACGTGGCTCTTCCACCGGTGGAGGTAGAGGTAGCTCTTCTTGGGTGACTGTTTTTTTTCCTTTATTTACTAGAGCAGATTTTGAAGTTAATACTTTCCCACTCCTTAGACTTACTTTTGAAATTTCTTCTTCCTTAGATGTTGTATGTAAAATTTTTGGTATTCCTTCTTCTTCATTGGAGAGATCCAAATTGATGGCAAGTGGTGCACCATGGCACTCAAGGACTGACTCCTCACTCCTGGTGCTATCATAACCAATATCGTCGATGCCTTCTTCATTCTCATTAACGGGCTCATCGTACTCAAGTACAATTTAAGGATTAGTTTGGGAATTGAGATCGGTTTTAGATTGAACAAAATCAGTTACGTTATCATTATAAAAAGTCAAAATGTAGCCAAAATCATAATCATTATATTCATAATAACCCGATGGGACAAAAAGATAATCATACATGGTCAAGGGTTTGAGGATTTTCTTTCTCAAATCCAATACAACCAATCTAACAGACGCAGCCCCTATCCTACCACCCACGCTATTCATTTTCATGATGTCACTCTTTTTCTTCTCTTCCGATTGCGGTGACTTATCTGGCAAAATCTCCAACTTGGGCTAGGCAGGTTGTAGACTCTGAACGATTGTCTGAACTAAAGCGGTTTGAATCTGATCCAATATCTTCTTGGATGACTTGCTCCAAACTATGCTCCATCCATATTTTTCCGCATATGGATCTATTGGGATGACTGGCTCGACCGAAATCATATTCACAGAACCTTTTTCAAGTTCTTTCAAGTATTCTTTCGGGATTGTTATATTTCCTTTTTTATAGTTTCTCTTGAGCCAATCCTTGAAAATAAAGCAATCTTCTATTATATGTCCCAACATCCTGTGGTAAGGGCAAAAGTTGGGATATTCTTTCTTGTCAACTTCTTTCGGCTTCTTTAGTTCTGACAATCTAAACTCTGGCTTTTTCATTAAATTTTTAACATCTTTAGCACAGCCTCATCTTTGAAAGAATATACTCTTTTCCTTCATTCTAAAAGAGTCAGACCCATTTTGCCACCTGTCTGGTATGGTCCTCCCTGATATGACTGTTGGCTAGACTGAACAAACTATTGTGTTTGTTGTTGAGCATGTTGTAACGATTACTGCGAACTTTGGTGAGGATGCTCTGCCTGTATCTTCATTGGTTGTTTCCCTTATCGATTGTTGCTACTGCCCCGTACCTCTTCTCAAATGCTCTAGTTGTCCTGGATTTCTTTGCTTTCTCTTGAGAATCCATATGTTTAACTTCCTATTGTAAGCTGCTGGCTTTACTTAACAACTTCTCAAAGGACTTGATGGTGAGTCCCTTGAGCATGAAAGTTACTAGCACATGCATGATTTTGAGTAAAATCTTGACTGCATGTTGTTCCTGTAGTTGAGGTTGACATTTCATGCTAATGTTTCTCCACCTCATGATATAATCCACCAGAGTCTCATTGGGTCTTTGCTTCTCCATTACAATACCTCCAATAGAAACATGGTGTTATGCTCCAACAAATCTCTTCATGAACATCTATTCTAACTTGGCGAACGTTTTCACTAATCCGTTGGGTAACTTGACATACCAATCAAAAGTAATTCTTGACAGGCTACTGACAAATTATCAGAAGAGTAAGGCTTCATTATATCCTATGTTGCTACAACTGGCTTGAAAATGTGTTATATGTTGCCTGGGATTTCCGGTCCCGTCAAATATCTTGATTTTTTGTGACACAAAATCCTTGGGGTAGGGCACGACATCAAACTCCTCCGGGTAAGGTCTACTCCTTGAAATCAATGCGCCACCCTTAGATTGAGCTAAGGCCTCCCAAACTTGTTGTTTGACCAATTGTTTAAAATTCTTTTTAGGTATGTTATTTGGTGAGAAATCCTTCTTTTGCTATTCTTCTCTATTAGCAGAGCAACTTCTCTTCGTTCATCAGTAATATGGATTATTTCAGTTGGTTAACTTCTGGAGAAGATACCTGCTGTAACTAGGATTGTCCATTAACTATAGCCATGGCGGCCATGGTGGCAGCCATCTCATCCATTCACTTTTTCATTTGTCTAATTTGTTCATCTCTTAAGAAAATAGCCCTGCGCAAATCATCTGTGGTGTTCCCTTCCATGAGAAGTCGGGCATCGCGCGCTGATGAAGTCTTCTTTTAGATAATCATTGAAATGAAAATTAGCATCATCGTCATTAATGGTTACACCATGTTCTCTCGCTAGCCCAGAAATCTTAGCTCTGAGCTTTTCGAGTTTTCCTTGAATTGTTGCCTCTTAAATTATCTTAAGATCTGGAGGATTTTCCTGAACATCCTTCTCTTGGTCATCAAATTCTATAGCAATAGATGTGACGATATTAAATACTTCAAACTTCTGCTTCATTCCACTATTCTTCCATGCAAGCTTATTAGATCATATTGGTATGGAGACTTTGGGTACCCACACTTTCTTTCTCGATGATGATGTCTTGAGACAGGGTATCTCAACAGAGGCATCGACATGTCGGAGAGAAGTGTGCTCCCGATGGTGTGAACCAAACCCAATACCGGGTAATTTATTTATCTTCTTCCTTTTTTAGGCATTCTTATGACTAACAATCATTTGAATTGTTAGACCCAAACGTGAATTAACTGGTCGATGTTCTACAGACCTTAGAACGGCATAGGTAACAAAATCTATAGTAACAACAGTAGTATCAACTCGGCTTCGCAGATACAATCGGACGGGAACACATGTTGGCAAAGCTTCAGCTGACTTGTGGGATCATCGAGCAGCCTTGGCATCTTTTAGAATTTCTTTCTTCATTCAAGAGGATATTGTGCATTCCACTCGTTTAAGCAATTTTACTATTGAACACCCTTCCTTAGTGGTCAATCTATGAAATATTGTGCAAACTTTAGTGATAGGAGTGGGCTTCTCCTTCTTCTCACTACGACCATGAAATGTCGGTAAAGTAGTAACCATTTCTTGAATACTTTCATAGGCTTTTCCTTCTCCTCACTACGACCATGAAATGTCGGTAAAGTAGTAACCATTTCTTGAATACTTTCATATTCATTAGTTTTCATCATCTGGTGGAACCTACTTAATCCAGATTCCTCTTCGTGAGAAAACTCACCATCCGGTACCTTTTCTAAGGTTTGGGTGAAGCATGTCAACGGTGTAGACTTTAAACTCGAACTAATTTCAAAAACTAACGGCAAGATTGTGAATCCCTCAGTTTCATCTTCTACGATCATAATCTCCTTTCCTTTAGCAGAAAAGGGGACAACATAGTTGACAGGTGCCAAGGGAGTAGCAGTTTTACCTTCTTGCAAGAAGGGAATTCTTGGGGACAATTCAGATCAAATTCAATAGAGGGATCCTAAGCTTTTGGAGTGGCAATCATCATTACAATAATTACGACCTTTCCAAATATGACTTCAAGTTCGTCAAATCCAGTCCAGAACTTGATGGTGGGAGCGACACTGCGGGCATTGTGGCTTGTTGGCAAATTGCAGGAAAAGGTGAGCGTGGGGAACACCATTGCAACAGCTTCAAAAAGAAACCTTTGGGGTTAGTTATTTAGCCAATATCTTGTAATTCTAGTGTGAACACTAAAAATTAACAAAGGTTGATCCGTAGACTAGGCAAATTTNTCGTTAGTGTTTGAAATTAGTTTGAGTTCAAAGTCTACACCGTTTGCATGCTTCACCCAAACCTTAGAAAAGGTACCGGATGGTGAGTTTTCTCACGAAGAGGAATCTGGATTACAAGAGACCTCTCCACTTTTGCAAGGAAGTAGGTTCCACCAGATGATGAAAACTAATGAATATGAAAGTATTCAAGAAATGGTTACTACTTTACCGACNGGGCAAATTTTTATTTTATTTTTGGTTTGTGAAGGTTAAATAATTTGAAAGTAGAAGGATTTACTTAATTAAATAATAAAGATTAAAGAGCAAGCGCAGCACGAGACACTATTCGATTTAAATTTCAATAGAGCAAATGAGGCTTGAAGGGGAAAGTGAACTTTAGGACCCAGTGCGGGACCGACTTCACAACAGACAATGCCCGGGCGGAACTAGTCCACCAACACATCTATTGGNAGGCAAATTTTTATTTTATTTTTAGTTTGTGAAGGTTAAATAATTTGAAAGTAGAAGGATTTACTTAATTAAATAATAAAGGTTAAAGAGCAAGCGCAGCACGAGACACTATTCGATTTAAATTTCAACAGAGCAAATGAGGCTTGAAGGGGAAAGTGAACTTCAGGACCCAGTGCGGGACCGACTTCACAACAGACAATGCCCGGGCGGAACTAGTCCACCAACACATCTATTGGGGGTATGACCCCACAGAAAGATTAAAAAAGTCCTTAATGGCTTCCTGAACCTCCCTGATCAAAGGTGATTGAACAGATGGTCCTGAAGTCTAAAAGAGATGATCCTACTTACTTAAGAAAGAAATGGGTGAAGCATGCCAACAAAAGAAAGGTAATTTGGTTCATGAGGGACATGAACACATTTCCAATGTATGAAGATAATATTCCCTGATTAATATGGAGAGAGAAGCAATTCCCCAGCAGAGTCGATAGAAGTTGTTGGCACTAAAATTTAGGAGTTGTTAAGTTGTTGGCTGTTAGGATATATATCTTAACACCCATTTTAATTTAATTTAATATATATAATTTTTAAAAAAATAGTATTTTAAAATTTTGAAAATACAAGACCGAACTGATCTCATATTCCTAGTAGTTTAAATAAACTAGTCTAATACTACAAGTAGTGCACATATCCCGAGGGATAGATACATTACTTACTGGTGAAGGCTCGATTAAATAAACTAAAGATTGTATAAGATCTGTTTAAGTCTGCGAAACCATTTTATGATGAATGACAAATTCCCCTATTTAATACGAAGAATTAAATAAGGTTTATATTAAGCTTAGTTCTGGAACGATTCCTATAAGCAAAAGCCCCTATAATTAATTACATCTTAGATAGCTGAAGTCAACTAAGAAAATTCTCGATAAAAATCAGGGGATATTATCTTCAAAGAGGTCAAAGAATTAGGACATTTGAACGAAATTGGACAAAGAGGTGTTAAAGGCGAATAATTTAAGTTTGGAACATTTACTGTAGAATCTAAAGAAAGAAAGGCTAGGGGATGTCACAGATGCTGAGGAGAACCTCAGTGACTTCCCAAGCTATCCTACTGTTTGGATTCAGTTTTGGAGATTAGAATTATTGAATGTTTCATCCTGCCAATTTTATTAATGAAGGTTTATATTTGTGTGAAACAATCACACAAACATTCTGGAAGATGTGAGGATTTAGGTCGTGACAGATGATAACCTCGGAATCCTAAAGCATGTTAAGGCTTAAATTGTATAGCAGAGTTATACAAAGGCCTAAATATAAATTGAGGATTTATGTTACATAAGCAAACAGCCTCGAATTCCTATGGATTTGCTGTTTAATTCAAAGGAAAGATATGTTATTGTAGACATGGTTTGTTGTTGGAGATGGTCATGATACCTACGATGCTGGCTCTAAGCTCCTCTTCGTAGCAAGTTTAAGTTTTCTAATGTGTCATGTTATGATGTCAAATCAGTTGTCTCTATGTTTATGGTCATNATCATTAATGGTTACACCATGTTCTCTCGCTAACTCAGAAATCTTAGCTCTGAGCTTTTTGAGTTTTCCTTGAATTGTTGCCTCTTAAATTATCTTAAGATATGGAGGATTTTCCTGAACATCCTTCTCTTGGTCATCAAATTCTATAGCAATAGTTGTGACGATATTAAATACTTCAAACTTCTGCTTCATTCCATTATTCTTCCATGCAAGCTTATTTGATCATACTGGTATGGAGACTTTGGGTACCCACACTTTCTTTCTCAATGATGATGTCTTGAGACAGGGTATCTCAACAGAGGCATCGACATGTCGGAGAGAAGTGTGCTCCCGGTGGTGTGAACCAAACCCAATACCGGGTAATTTATTTATTTTCTTTCTTTTTTTAGGCATTCTTATGAGTAACAATCGTTTGAATAGTTGGACCCAGACGTGACTTAACTGGTCGATGACAGACCTTAGAATGGCATAGGTAACAAAATCTATAGTAACAACAGTAGTATCAACTCGGCTTCGCAGATACAATCGGACGGGAACNCCGATTAAATAAACTAAAGATTGTATAACATCCGTTTAATTCTGCGAAACCATTTAATGATGAATGACAAATTCCCCTATTTAATATGAATAATTAAATAAGGTTTATATTAAGCTTAGTTCTGGAACGATTCCTATAAGCAAAAGCCCCTATAATTAATTACATCTTAGATAGCTGAAGTCACCTAAGAAAATTCTCAATAAAAATCAGGGGATATTATCTTCAAAGAGGTCAAAGAGTTAGGACATTTGAACGAAATTGGACAAAGAGGTGTGAAAGGCGAATAATTTAAGTTTGGAACATTTACTGTAGAATCTAAAGAAAGAAAGGCTAGGGGATGTCACAGATGCTGAGGAGAACCTCAGTGACTTCCCAAGCTATCCTACTGTTTGGATTCAGTTTTGGAGATTAGAATTATTGAATGTTTCATCCTGCCAATTTTATTAATGAAGGTTTATATTTGTGTGAAACAATCACACAAACATTCTGGAAGATGTGAGAATTTAGGTCGTGACAGATGATAACCTCGGAATCCTAAAGCATGCTAAGGCTTAAATTGTATAGCAGAGTTATACAAAGGCCTAAATATAAATTGAGGATTTATGTTACATAAGCAAACAACCTCGAATTCCTATGGATTTTTTGTTTAATTCGAAGGAAAGATATGTTATTGTAGACATGGTTTGTTGTTGGAGATGGTCATGATACCTACGATGCTAGCTCCAAGCTCCTCATCGTAGCAAGTTTAAGTTTTCTAATGTGTCATGTTATGATGTCAAATCAGTTGTCTCTATGTTTATGGTCATTTAAATATTATGAGGCATAATAAAGTTGATTAGAGCGACACCGGTTAGGATCCTATGGTTCCCTCATTCCGGTACCACTATTTTCTTT
>JXCR01140896.1:320992-333203 GCA_002079205.1 Phalaenopsis hybrid cultivar
TTTAAATAATTCATTATGTTGCTTTAATATTATTTTTAGATTTTAAGTATTTGAACAAAATGAATAGAAGATGAACAAATATGTATAGGAGGTGAGAACAATCAGAAAGGTACAAAATTCTAATTGTTACTTTTAATTGGTTTCTTTAGTGCCTTTTTCATGTTTGTTTGAATATTAAACAGTTAGTAATAGAAATAGAATAATAGAAATTTGATTTTCACAATCCGATCGTCTGTTCTTGTCTTGATTAATTCCAAGCCCCGAATGGGTCATGAAAAAAGTGGTATCATAGCAAGAGGTCTAGATTAATCAACATGAATCTTAATAAAAGAGCCAATAGGATAATTTAATTAAGTTATAAATAATAAAATGTAAAAAACTATAATTGAGTTTAATTAAATTATATCGTTGTTATTTCAGAATTATGGATGATCATGAGGAAGAGATCAGAGGTGATAATGCAGACTTTGTTGTAACATAGAATGTCACAGTTAATGCTAGTGACTTCTCTGATGAATGTTGTGACTCAATTGATTAAGAATTCTCAATCTCAAATGAGTAGCAGTGGAGCAACAATTGGTAAATAATTGAAGCTCTTTCAAGATATGAGACCACCATTATTTCTAAAGCAGGAGGGCTGGTGGAAGCTAAAAACTGGTTATTGAAAATGGAGAAGATTATTGATAGGTTATGTTTACTATAGAGGAGAGTCACCTTGCCATATTTATCTTTGAAGGTAATGCTCAAAAATGGTGGCAATGTCAGATTCAGGAAAAGTTTGGAGGTAGAACTAACCACTTGGTGCAGTGGGATGAGTTTGTTAGAACTTTCAGAGATTGTTTCTTACCACTGTCAACTAGGAGACAGATGCAAGATAAATTCATTAGGTTGGTGCAAGGAGATCGATTAGTTATGCAGTATGAAGCGGAGTTCACTATGTTATCGAGATAGATATGCACCACAGCTCGTTCCAGATACAGAGGAGAAATGCCACAAATTTCTTTTTGGATTGAAGGATTTGATCAGGCAACCACTAGTGCCATTCGGGCTTGAAGACTATTCAGTACTAGTGGAGAGGGCTAGGCAGGTGGAGATTGATTTCCAATAGGCTTAAAAGCGTAGAAATTTGCATAAGAGGGAGAGCTCAGAAGAAGCGACACTAAAAATTCATTCAGAAGGAGTTTATTGAGAAGAAGATAAGTATAGGTAACAAAGCAACCTTGCCGCCCACTGCTACTAACTCACCACCTCCCCAAATTAAGCTGGTACTTNAACACTAAAAATTCATTCAGAAGGAGTTTATTGAGAAGAAGATAAAGTCTTACACTGGTGGAGCTATTAGCCAGGCTGCCAAGAACGCTATACAACCTTATGTTAAGTGTGGGAAGTAACATCATGATGAATGTCTATTTAGCATGAATGTGTGTTACTATGCAAACAACTAGAATATCAAAGTAGAAAGTGTCCTAATTCTATTTAGAAATCCACATCAGATGTTAAGCAAGGAAGAAATCCATCTTTGAAGAATCTTCATAAAGAATCTACTTCTAGAAGTGGTCAGTAGAGGATAACAGAAGCTGATGCTGTGACTCGTAAGAAGAAACTAAGGCAGAATATTTGCCCAAGAGTTTATTCCTTAACTCATCAGAAACCTAATGTGCATGTTGCCACTGGTGTTGATGCATAATTTGATGGATGAATTATCTCTTAGGTGCTATGTTGGATTTATCAGATGTGTTGTTTATCTCACATGCTTTATAACACTTATTAAGAAACAGACTTTTATAATAACTTTATGTTTCATCCTTGTTAGATATATAGAGAAAACAACAAAATTTTGACGACTTAAAATATACCCCAAATTTTACTTCTCTTAGATAAAATTCTATTCGTCAAATCGATCAATTCAATATAAAATATAATATATTTATTTTGATTGAATTTGGAGATATAAAATTTGAAAGCTACAAGTTTAAGTAACTTTAATGAAACCCTTATTGTTCCTAATCTCCTATACATGCACAGTAGCCATCGACTTACCTCACGATATTTATCATTGGTTCGATCGAATGGGACTCTACAAAGCTTCAAATTCCTCCCCTCCCAATTTCTTTCTCCCTATCTCGTTCGCTCTTGACAGAAGGGCTTTTGAGTGGCTCTTGAAGTTAAAGTCGCGAGCAGAGCACAACTGCGAACCGCAGCGGCACCTGCAGTAGGAGAGCGGCTTGTCGAGAGCCTAGGCCGCGATTCCGTGTTTTGAGACGAAATCAATAAGTGAAAAATTGATTTTAGCGCCATTTGAAACTTTCATTTCGTTCTTACTTTCATTTTAAGATTTGCCTCAGTTTATATGCTTGTTCTTTTTTGGTAGCCATCAGAGGCGCTGAACTTGTGTCGAAAGCATTGTAAGTTGTTTACTAGTTTTCGTAAGGGCCTTAACACACAATCAGTGAAAGAGAAGAGAGGATTGATAAGATAGGAGGAGAATTAGAAGNCCTAGGTGGTCGGTCGCCTAGGCTCAGGTCACCATCCAGTCCAGGGAGGGCAGGGCTTAGGTTTGGTGAAGTCAATTGGGGTTGGCCATGTGTAAAAGCATTGAATTGAAATAGTATGGGGGAAGGGCTATTTTGGGTCGAATTAGGTCAAGTCATGGTTTTGGGTTGGGTTCACCCCTCAAGGAAAGCTTGGGTGCTGAGGAGAATCAGATAGCTAAGCTGAAGTGGTGTGGAGAGGTCTTCATCCAATGTATTTGGGNGTTTTCCCATGGAGCGGTGTTTAAATAGATAGGGAAGGAGAGGCCACCAAAGGGCAATTGGTGGGTGTTTTAGGTTACTTATGTGGATGCCAAGAAGGTGCAAAAATCCAATTGGGATGAGACAGCTTGGATGGGTNATTTTCCCATGGAGGGGTGTTTAAATAGATAGGGAAGGAGAGGCCACCAAAGGGCAATTGGTGAGTGTTTTAGGTTACTTATGTGGATGCCAAGAAGGTGCAAAAATCCAATTGGGATGAGACAGCTTGGATTGGTTTAATTTTGAGTTTTATACTAGGTGGAGTGATCCCCGATAACTGCTAATATGTAATAGTATATTAATAATTTTGATTATATTTTTCACTTATATTTTCTTATTTCGCAGCAAAATAAAAAACTTGATCCTGAAGAAAAATAAGAATTTAACTTTTAATTTATATACATTGGGATACTACGCAAGTATACGTATCGTTATCAAGTAATATAGGAACTTTTAATTTATATATATTGGGATACTCGGCAAGTATACGTATCATTATCAAGTAATATAGGACTTTTTGATTAAGACCTGAATCCACAAGGAAGATATGCAATATGCAGTTCTTGGAAAACTTTCTATTTTTAAAAAGATAATTATTTATACTAAAAAAATTTTCGCACTAAAGAAAGTTTAAATATTTTTGGTNTGGACTTTTTTATTAAGACCTGAATATCAAATCCACAAGGAAGATATGCAATATGCAGTTCTTGGAAAACTTCTATTTTTAAAAAGATAATTATTTATACTAAAAAAATTTTCGCACTAAAGAAAGTTTAAATATTTTTGATAATTTTAATATTTTGATAAAAATAAAACAAATTTAAGAAGATAACTTGAGTTTTTGTAGAAGAAAAGTACTAAATATGAATATATCTTTCTCCTTATCTTGAATCAGTAATAAGTATAGGAATTATGTTGTGGAAGTATGCATATTGTGTTGTGCCAAATAGGAGCAATAATATTATTTACTCTTACTAGAGATGCTATAAAGACCATTGGCTAATTTAAAGTTTGAATAGTTCTGAAGACCGGCTACGTAGGGAAGATACTAGCTCTCACTCTAGAGTTTTCTTGTTTCCCTCCACCTGGGAGCTAACATCTCGTATCAAAACCTAAAATAATAAACCAAGTTAGGGGTTTTAACCTGTCACTTTAAAGTCCTCTAACTCTACACCCTTCAATGAATATTTTCCTATTTATGCACTCAATCATATGAACTACATTCTCATTCATACAATCTCGTGTGATTCTTTCCAATTGTTGACTGAGACAATACCAGCCACTAAATCATATGAATTACATTCTCATTCATACAACCTCATGTGATTCTTTCTAATTGTTTACTTTCAATCATATGAACTACATTCTCATTCATACAACCTCATGTGATTCTACCAATTGTTGACTTAGACAATACCAGCCCGGTTCTTACATGTTCTCACAACAAATTTTAACATTATTTCCAAATTTATTTGCACTAAATCATATGAATTACATTCTCATTCATACAACCTCATGTGATTCTTTCCAATTGTTGACTAAGACAATACCAGCCCGGTTCTTACATGTTCTCACAACAAATTTTAACATTTCGATTAGCCAAACACAATACCAGGCCGGTTCTTACATGTTCTCACAACAAATTTTAACATCTCGATTGGCCAAATCAGAATACCAGCCCGATTCTTACATGTTCTCACAACAAATTTTAACATCTGGATTGGCCAAATAAAGAAGTAAACCCAGTTATTACATGTTACCACACTTTAGTTTAAAAGTATAAATCATTGTCAAACCAACAATAAGTCTCAATTAAACCAAAAGTAGTCTAAAATAAAAGATAAAAACTTATTTCAAGTCCTCTACAAAACTCTTGAAGTTCCTTTGAATCTCTTCTCTTTTACAAAACTCTTAATATAAAACTAAAATGAAAAAAAGGATAAATATGTGGTGCCTGAAAATCTCCAACTAACTCCCCAATTTTTGAACTTTCAAAGCTTTCCCAGTACTTTCAAGACCTCTTTCAATGTCTCAATCTTCCTTCTTTTATAATTCTCCAAAAGGTTCCTAGGTATCTCTTTTTACCTTGTGCTTAAGCGTCGGATCTGGTGCTTAGGCGCCAAAACGCTTTTGCACATTTTTCACATATTTGCTCCAAATTTGATCATTTTTAACTTCTTTAAGTATTTTTCACCTTTTTACTTGTACCTAAAATAAAAACACANCGTAGGGAAGATACTAGCTCTCACTCTAGAGTTTCCTTGTTTCCCTCCACCTGGGAGCTAACATCTCGTATCAAAACCTAAAACAATAAACCAAGTTAGGGGCTTTAACCTGTCACTTTAAAGTCCTCTAACTCTAACACTTCAATGAATATTTTCTATTTATTTGCACTCAATAATATGAATTACATTCTCATTCATACAACCTCATGTGATTCTTTCCAATTGTTTACTGAGACGATATCAGCCCAGTTATTACATGTTACCACACTTTAGTTTAAAAGTAGAAATCATTGTCAAACCAACAATAAGTCTCAATTAAACCAAAAGTAGTATAAAATAAAAGATAAAAACTTATTTCAAGTCCTCCACAAAACTCTTGAAGTTCCTTTGAATCTCTTCTCTTTTACAAAACTCTTAATATAAAACTAAAATAGAAAAAAGGATACATATGTGGTGCCTGAAATCTCTCCAACTAGCTCCCCAATTTTTGAACTTTCAAAGCTTTCCCAGTACTTTCAGGACCTCTTTCAATGTCTCAATCTTCCTTCTTTTATAATTCTCCAAAAGGTGCCTAGGTATCTCTTTTTACCCTGTGCTTAAGCGTCGGATCTGGGGCTTAGGCGCCAAAACACATTTGCACATTTTTCACATATTTTCTCCAAATTTGATCATTTTTAACTTCTTTAAGTATTTTTCACCTTTTTACTTGTACCTAAAATAAAAACACAAAAATAACTTCCATTGAAGTGCAATATCTCAAAAATAGGTTTAAAAATGTGTCTAAAAATACTATATATTTTAGGCGTATCATGGAGTACTTTGGGGTGGCTTTTCTGGCAATCTAGGTGGTCGGTCGCCTAGGCTCAGGTCACCATCTAGTCCAGGGAGGGCAGGGCTTGGGTTTGGTGAAGTCAATTGGGGTTGGTCATGTGTAAAAGCATTGAATTGAAATAGTATGGGGGAAGGGCTATTTTGGGTCAAATTAGGTCAAGTCATGGTTTTGGGTTGGGTTCACCCCTCAAGGAAGGCTTGGGTGCTGAGGAGAATCAGATAGCTAAGCTGAAGTGGTGTGGAGAGGTCTTCATCCAATGTATTTGGGCTAATCATGAGTTTAAGTGTGTCATTAAAATGGTTAAAAGAATCTTAAGGGGGTTTGAAAGTTTCTTGGCCTCTTTCCACTAATAGTATGGTGATGTGCCATGGCTCTCATAGCTTACCTATGGCTTGGGAGTGGCTTCATGACTTGTCCTTGGCTTGGTCAACTTTAATGAGGAGGGATTTTTGAATTCATGAGATATTTTGGTGGAGTTTGGCATTATTCTTGATTTTGAATGAATTTATTTTTAATTTATGACTTTATGAATGCTTTTAATCAAATGGATGATAAAGAAAAGAATTGTCATCTGGGCTTTGGATTTGGGCTTTTGAAATTAAATGTGGTGGGCTTGGGCTTTTAAATTTAAAATTGATTTTAAGCTAAAATTTTGGGCTAATTGAATATTTATTTTGGTGTAGGAATATATCATGAATGCTTTGGAAGAATCTCAAATGGTTTTGAATGTAATTGGGAGGGTACTTTGGGGAATTTAGGCATATGGTCAAAATTTGGGCTTTTTGATTTAGGTAAAATTGGGCTTGCAATTTGGTCAAATTGAGCTTGAATTTTATTTATATTAGGATTAGGGACGCTGAATTTTGATTTGGAATTGAAAATGAGGAAGATTGGGGTGAATTGGGCCAAAATTGGGGTTAATTTGGGGACATTTGGGCCTTTAAGGGCAAATTGGGGCATTTGATCAAACTTGATTAATTTAGTCAAATTGGATCAAATTAATGATTAAAAATTATAATTGGGAATATTTGGGATGATTTTGAAATTTTTTGGGATTTTTTTTGAATTTTTGGGTCATGAGGGGCATTTTGGTAATTTTGGCAACTTTTGGGGTATTTTGGGAATTTGGTATTTTTNGGATTAATTTGGTCAAATTGGATCAAATTAATGATTAAAAATTGTAATTGGGGATATTTGGAATGATTTTGGAATTTCTTGGGATTTTTTTTTAATTTTTGGGTCATGAGGGGCATTTTGGTAATTTTGGCAACTTTTGGGGTATTTTGGGAATTTGGTATTTTTTGTTAATTTTGGTTAATTTTGGTAGTGGCGAGGGCTTTGAGATGATTTTTGGACAAATTTGGGTGTTTTGGGTAATTTTGGGATTTCTGGCAAAAATTGGGGTTGTAGGGGTATTTTTGTAATTTTGTGATTTTGGGCTAGAATGGGCACGTAAGGTATGAAGCTATGCCAAAGCAATGGGAGTCATGTGAGGACTCATTTTGGATGCTTAATATGCTAGTTCTAACCCTCTTAGCCAAAGACTAGCGGTATAGGTTTATTCTTATGGCTCTTTAAAAGGAGTCAGGAGACCAACTTAGGGGGTCATAGGGTTTAGGGTATGTTAGAGAGNGATATGCTAGTTCTAACCCTCTTAGCCAAAGACTAGCGGTATAGGTTCATTCTTATGGCTCTTTAAAAGGAGTCAGGAGACCAACTTAGGGGGTCATAGGGTTTAGGGTATGTTAGAGAGTATAGTGTGTGCAAGTTAGCCCAACCAAAACTAGATCACCGAGGGTTAGTCTTAAGGTCTGACCAACCTATGGGGGACTCCCCTTGAGCTCCTCCATATTGACCCTACCTACTAAGTGCTAGAGGTTATGAACAATATGTGGCACTTAAGTTGAGTAAAGAAGAGTTTGGCATTTCTAATGGTGAGGGTTCCTTTTCTAGTCCTCTAAGAACAGTCAACATGAAAGTCCTATGGCTAGACCCTAGGCTACTAAAGAGCAAAAACTAGACCTCAACCAAAAATATGGTCAATAGGGGTATAGACTAGAAGCTTTTCAATTCACTGATTTAAACCACAATCATTGATCAGAGAGAATTCCACAATCTTTTGATCAAGNGAGAGAGTATAGTGTGTGCAAGTTAGCCCAACCAAAACCAGATCACCGAGGGTTAGTCCTAAGGTCTGACCAACCTATGGGGGACTCCCCTTGAGCTCCTCCATATTGACCCTACCTACTAAGTGCTAGAGGTTATGAACAATATGTGGCACTTAAGTTGAGTAAAGAAGAGTTTGGCATTTCTAATGGTGAGGGTTCCTTTTCTAGTCCTCTAAGAATAGTCAACATGAAAGTCCTATGGCTAGACCCTAGGCTACTAAAGAGGAAAAACTAGACCTCAACCAAAAATATGGTCAATAGGGGTATAGATTAGAAGCTTTTCAATTCACTGATTTAAACCACAATCATTGATCAGAGAGAATTCCACAATCTTTTGATCAAGATTAAGTATGTTTACACAACCCTTTTAAGAAAAAGTACAAGTATGTCCCTAAAGCTTCAATAGCTTTATAGTGAGCTAAGCTTAACTCAAGATCACTAATGAACAATTCAACAAAAATATAAGTGATAATAAAAAACCATCCACATTACAAGCTCAAGTCTAGCTTAGGGGTAAACTTGCAAAAATCCCAAATACTTGCAAACATACTATTATGGGCCACACTTGTATAACTCTTACTACAAAGTTGAGAATTAATTCATACCTTCACCCATGGGCTAATTAAGATATAAGCAAGAATACATTGAGCGCAACTTGGTACATGAATACCCCTTTCAATGTTTCTTAATTCACATAGATTGATTAACTCAGCATTGTAGAAAAACCAAATGAACTTTTAATGATTTGAGATATCTTAAAGTTGTTTAGAATCATGTTATGGATGTCTTTACAAGATCTTGGACATTTTATAGGAGCTTATTATAATTTGATGATGAAAATCATTCTAAAAATGTAACAGTCACCAAAACCAAATAAAATACACAAAAACCCACTAAAAATATAATCCACTACTCTTCAAATTGAGATATGTTCACGAGAATCATTCCACTACAACATAACCTACAGTAATACACAATGCTCAGAGGTACGAGTCTTGGACATTGTGCTCAACCCTTTTGACAATTGGAGACATTTGCTGCCCGTTTGGGGCAACATATTTGGTGTGGCGGCGTTCTTAAAACATCACCTACTTGTTCCGCGTATAACTTTTGTAATTAATGTGGTTCCCTCGCCCTCGCCCCTTCCAGCGAATCGACTTGCCTCGCCTCACCCTTTCCGGTAGAATCACACGCTCGCCTCGCTTTTTCTAGGAATCACCTCACACATGCACAGGTGCCCTCACCCTCACCCCTTCCAGAGAATCGCCTAGCCTCCCTCGGCTCCCTCGCGTCGCCTCGCCCTTTCTATAGAATCGCACCATTGCCTCAACCTTTCTAGGAATTGCACTCTCGCCTTGCCCTTTCTAGCAGAAGAATCGCAGATTGGCAGATCGGCTAGCCCTAGAAATTCAATTTTTCTCTGATATCCCTCTCCTTCCTTCTTGTGAGCCTTGCAATTTGATTTTCCTTTCTGATTCGTTAGGTATGCTTTCTCTGTGATCTTTCTCTTTTTTGTCCATTTTTTTGGAGATGCAAGCAATATATTTTTTTTAACTTTTGGTGTAATATATGAAATGAATGAATGATTTTTTGGTATATCCTAGCTTAGATTTATGGCTTGGGAGTAACATCTATGAGAAAAGTGCATAACAATATCTATTACTATCTAGTTGTAAAATACATAAACTTTTGGGCTAATTTTCTGACTTGTAGCCAGTTTGCTAGGCAGCAATTTGCTCATCTTCTTTGATGAATCATTGGCTTGGAGAGCAGTTGTTAGGCTTAATAGGTTGTATGTTTTACATGGCGGGGAGATTATTGTTTTTCATTTCTCTATTGTTGTTGATGGTTCTCATGAATGATTTTTTCTGTGTTTTTGTTANCATTAGAATTGAATACTCTGACTTGTAGCCAGTTTGCTAGGCAGCAATTTGCTCATCTTCTTTGATGAATCATTGGCTTGGAGAGCAGTTGTTAGGCTGAATAGGTTGTATGTTTTGCATGGCGAGGAGATTATTGTTTTTCATTTCTCTATTGTTGTTGATGGTTCTCATGAATGATTTTTTCTGTGTTTTTGTTAAGGTATTTCTAAACTTGTAATTATTGTTTTACCATTCCTAATTATCATCGAAAAATCCTAAAGGCTTTGAATGTTATTTAACAAGAAAGGTATAAGATTATTGGAAAGTAAGGATGTGCATTCCAGGCACACACTTCTTAAGTATTTACATATCTCACATCTAAACTTTCATATTTACATATTTTTTGTTTTAAACCTATGCATAAATTTTGATATGAAAGTTTAGGATTTTTTGTTAATAATTGTGTTAAATTGTTTTATACAAATATGAAAGTTTAGGTGTGAGATATGTAAATTCATAAGATTAAAGTTTAAAGTACTAATGTTATTTATTGATTAAAGTACTAATTCTATTTATTGATATGCAATTTTATTTTCTAATTTGTTGTACTCAAACTAAATTTGATTTATTTCTTTATCTCCTAATTTAGTACAACTTTCTCCTTATAGTGCCAACATGTCTAAGGCGAATGAAACGGGGTCTGTCTGCTATGTAGGATAAAAAAGTAACAAATATTTTTTGCAATTTATGTATTAAAGAAATAGAGTTGGGAAATAAGACAACCACATATTTTAACAAGGAAGGTTGGCAAAATATTGCGAAGAGGTTTCAAGAATTGACTAGCAGGGATTATGGCAGGCTAAAATTAAAAAACAAATGAGACCAATTGAAGAAGGAATGGAAAATTTGGAACGAGCTCAAACGTGGATGTATCGATTTGGGTTGGGATCCCATTAAGTGGACAATCGATGCCCTAGAGGAATGGTGGGATGATAAATTAAAGGTAATAAACCCACTATTATACTTTGATTTTGATTTACATTACTTATTTTGTTCTCTAATAAACTCACTTAACCCCCTCCTCCATTTCAATGTCACAAGCAATGCCGTCATTGAAGAAACATAAGCAGTGCAGAATTGACCCAGATTTTGAAGAAAAACTCAACATAATGTTTAAAGGGGTTGTCGCGACAATAAAATTTGCATTCAACCCTAGTGAGATGGGTTTTGCAAGCATACAAGATAACTTCCCATCTGAGCCATTGACAACTTATGAAGAAGTGCGTTGTAACCAGAGGAAGATGAGGGAGTCCAGTTCACTTTCAAAGAGGCCTAGACTTGGTAGGAAAAATAAAGAAAATGACAACTTTATGAAAACCTCATTTGATCGACTCATAGAAGCTTTTGGTGCTCCACCTCCTGCTCTTGTTCCGACAGCACCATCATTGAATGTCTAGGAACTTTAGCTTCTCTACCTGAAGTAGTTGCATACAGTTGCTTTCATGCAAATTATCTCAAGAAGCTCAAAGATCCAACCCGTAAGCACATATTCATGGCGCTACAGCCAGAATTACGAGTCGATGTCGTCACTATTTTTGGTTTGGGGGAGTTGCCCTTAAGAAGCTGTCGGTCACCAGAATCGAAATCATGTCACCTGCTNCACCTATGGCTTGGGAGTGGCTTCATGACTTGTCCTTGGCTTGGTCAACTTTCATGAGGAGGGATTTTTTAATTCATGAGATATTTTGGTGGAGTTTGGCATGATTCTTGATTTTGAATGAATTTATTTTTAATTTAGGACATTATGAATGATTTTAATCAAATGGATGATAAAGAAAAGAATTGTCATGTGGGCTTTGGATTTGGGCTTTTGAAATTAAATGTGGTCGGCTTGGGCTTTTAAATTTAAAATTGATTTTAAGCAAAAATTTTGGGCTAATTGAATATTTAGTTTGGTGTAGGAATATATCATGAACGCTTTGGAAGAATCTCAAATGGTTTTGAATTTAATTGGGAGGGTACTTTGGGGAATTTAGGCATATGGTCAATCAAAATTTGGGCTTTTTGATTTAGGTAAAATTGGGCTTGCAATTTGGTCAAATTGAGCTTGAATTTTATTTATATTAGGATTGAGGATGCTGAATTTTGATTTGGAATTGAAAATGAGGAAGATTGGGGTGAATTGGGCCAAAATTGGGGTTAATTTGGGGACATTTGGGCCTTTAAGGGCAAATTGGGGCATTTGATCAAACTTGATTAATTTGGTCAAATTGGATCAAATTAATGATTAAAAATTGTAATTGGGGATATTTGGAATGATTTTGGAATTTCT